>CAUYLG010039898.1:0-12474 GCA_963573385.1 Cacajao melanocephalus
TGGCTGCATGAATCCAGCAATTTTAAAATTCAGAAACTATTTTCTAAAACTCCAGGGCAAATAATTTACAAATAAAGTACACAAAGATTTAGACCATGCAGAAATTTCTTACATCTTCTGTTAATAATATTTTATGATTGCGACTTTATCAAATTTTATACCTACTTGCCCTGTACATATACAAAATAATGCATACATGATAAAACAGAAAAAGAGTAGTCCTTAAACTCAATAGATCATAAAAGTATTACTATATTAACATGTCTACAAGCAGCGTGTAACAGGATTAAGAGACATTAAGGCAATAATACTTGAAGTTTCAAAATAAACCATACGTAATACTTTTTCCTAAGTGTAGTATAAGGCAGGTAGATGGTCCCAGCAAAAAATATTAAGGTAACAATCTACACTGCTGTTAGTCCCACATATTAAAGATGGAATACGATAAATCTGGCTTTCAGTGGCACTTGAATTTTCCAGTATAATTTAAAGTGTCTTTTAGTTCCCTGAATCATGTCCATTCTGAAGGTGGATCTCTTGGTCCTCTGGGTTTTCCACAGCGATTACCAAAACCTATAGTGAAAACACCACAATAACTAGTCAGTGTTCAGATATACTTTTTAACTACTAAAAACCATGTCCACAGACATTCTCATTTTCTGGAACAAACAAATTTCCACAAGGGAATTTAGAATTTAAACCAAACAAAACTTTGTAAATGGAAAACAACTGTAAATTTATTTGGGGTAACTAAAAATAATTGCTTCTTTTAAACATCTTATGCTAAAAATAGAACCAATTTTATCACAATGTAAGAAAAACATCTAAGATAATTTAGTCTTTACAACACAAAAGATTTGTTATGTATTGCAGTTTTTTATTTTTGTTTTTAATCTCAATGTGAAATAAAATTAAGTATTTCATTTATTTCATGATTAGTCCAAGCAACTTTGGAAAATCATACATTTTATTCTTGGTAAGTGTCATTTCACAATGGCAAATGAGCTTTTCTCATTCTTGCCAGTGTTAACTACTTAAAGTTTAAACAAATTACCAATATCTGTGGCATCTGTCGGACTTTCCAATATTTGTTCTCTCTTGTCACTGAAAGTAGGTGGACATTCTATACCCATCTCTGAGTGAATACCCCTCACTGTATGATCTAAAATGCAACACAAAGACTTTGTTAATCACTACCCTTTGTAGCATTTTATAGAGAACTTCTTAATTTTTTAAATGTTGGGAATGCATGAAAAGAGAAAATTTTATCTACCGGGCACCATAATTTTATAGGTCAAGATCAATATAAATACAAGTGTAGTGAGCACAGAAAGTCATGTTAGGTATTATTGTGGTCATATAGAAATCCGCAGTGAGTACTTCTGCAATGTGAAGATTCTCGTCATTCTTATTTCATAAATCTAGGTCTTGACATATTATATTCCTTAAGGTAGCTATACTATATGCCTATGTTCTAAGGGAATAATTGCAACGGAAATGCCTTTGTATAGAAATCAACAAGGTCAGGGTTAACTAATGAACTATTTGCACCCCAAAATAATAACTCTACTTTTAGTTTTATGTTGTTTAGATTGTATTTTATTCTTTAATTACCAATGTTGAAGACTAGTAACAAAAGAAATTAACTACTATAATTCATTCATTCTTTCACAATCTTGTTCACATATCCCATACTTCAGTAAGGAACCTTTTTGGAAACCTGGAATACAAGTAAAATAATAGATGATCCCCATCCTCAAGATGCTTACAGTCTAGAATGGAGCCCACAAACTTCTTAAAGAAAATAAAGCTAGAGAACAACAAACTAGAAAATAAGTAGTTTAGGCCTTGCAAGCCACATAAGATCACTGTCTTATTCTTCTTCGGTTTTCTTAGTTTCATTGTTTTTATTTTTTTATTTTTTTTTTAGAGTCAGGCTGGTCTCGAATTCCTGGCCTTGTGATCCACCCACCTCAGCCTCCCAAAGTGTTGGGATTACAGGAGTGAGCCATCGAGCCCAACTCATTGTTTTTCTTTTTAAACAACTCTAAAAACATAAAAGCCATTTGTTTAGTTCAAGGTTATAACAAGCATTAGGCCTGTAGGCTATACAATGCCAAACCCTGGTCTAATAGGAGACACAGAGAGATACATTATTATATTGTCTAAGTTTTTAAGTAAAAGTATGCATAATGTGCAATGGAGACAAAGAGGAGAGGCAGCTATATGAGACTAGTGGTGGTGAGATACTCAGGGCCATGTTCTAGGAGGAAATGATGATCCTGGTCTAAAGGCCTCTAATTTCTCAGTGAAGTAAAGGTCATCTAAGAGTCAGATGGATTCCAATCCAGGCTGGCTTGGCTCTAAAGCTTCTGCTATTTTCTTATTTTGAGGCAGAGGCTCCCTCTGTTGCCCAGGCTGGAGTGCAATGGCACAATCTTGGCTCACTGCAGCCTCCACCTCCCGGGTTCAAGTGATTCTCCTGCCTCAGCCTCTGGAGCAGCTGGGATTACAGGTGTACACCACCACGGCTGGCTAATTTTTGTATTTTTAGTAAAGATGGGATTTCACCATGTTAGCCAGGCTGGTCTCAACCTCCTGACCTCAAGTGATCCATCTGTCTTGGCCTCCCAAAGTGCTATGATTACAGGTGCAGGCTACTGCATCCGGCCATGCTATTTTCATTATAAAAAATTATATAACGTAATAGCATTTATAAGATGGAACAGACTCATTAGGCCAATATTCAGAGTATAATATTGAGAGAGAAGAACTGAAGCAAAATGGCGGGTAGGGGCAGACGCAACACTGTACAGGCTGGGATGTTTGATGAGTTACTTATATGGTCACTGACTTTAATAATAACTTGATCTATTTTAGTATGATATGACAGTAAAAGGAATATGGTAGAAAAATTCAAACTGGGCATTATAACATTGGTTTGAGCTACATAATTTTACTGGTCTTCATAAATAAATGTAAAAGTACTAAAAGGATAATTCCTAAAACAATAGATTTCTATAGTGCCAATTCCATCATGTAGGTAAACTTTAGGCTTTTATTTAAGTCAGGATCTAGCTTCTAGGTGTTTTTAAAAACAGAAAACAGGAAAATATTTTTAAAAAATCTCTTTCCCATTAGCCTGCAACTATCGATAATAAATGCTCCCATGATTTTCCAGATCGATACTACTATCTGGTGGTAGTAATTAATTTGGAAGAATTATAGTACAATATTAAGCTTCTAGAAGAGTTGTCTTAGACATTTTCACATACAAAAATAACTAAATACCATGAACTATGAGGCATGTTATTTTGTAGAAATTAACCTATAAAATCTATAGTAAAAAGGAAAAAAAAATCTAATAACTTACCACATTTCTCATTTTCAGGGGTTATCAAGCCCTATGAGGAAGACATTTAATACCTATTATAATACATTCATTTTATATACAAATAATAAAAAGCTGGATCTGTTATGGGTATATATCCCAATAAGTCAAGGCCTATCATTTTCAGCATAAGAGGAAAAGCAAACAATTGTGTTTTTAATTAGGCTTAAAATTTTAAAATGTTATGCTGTTTCTACTTGGAGTAAATATTTCTCAATGAGCACTGAAAAAGCATGAGCTACTACATGAACATACAGCTGTATTTTGCCAGCCACTATTATTGATTACATCATTATTGTATTTTATGTGCCAATTAAACTACATTACGTCTTAAAATCAAATATGATTTGATTTTATGTAGCCCAATTTCAGAGATACTAAAATATGGGAGAAAATATAAAAAGTATTAATGTTAATAAAAATGATTATCTCCCATGGACAAATTTGTTGTTGTTGAGACAGGGTCTCACATTCTGTCACTCAGGCTGGAGTGCAGTAGTATCATCAGGGCTCACTGCAACCTCGACCTCTGGAGGCCCAAGCAACCCTCCCATCTCAGCCTCCCAAGAAGCTGGGACCACAGACATGTGCCACCATGCCTGGCTAATTTTAAAAATTTTTGTAGAGATAAGGTCTCCCTATGTTGCCCAGGATGGTCTTGAACTCCTGGACTCAAGTGATCCTTCCACTTGGCCTCTCAAAGTGCTGTGATTACAGGCGTGAGCCACCCTGCCAGGCCCTCAAAACATTTAATTGCCAAAACATTTCTCAAATGTCAAAGAAATGCCAGGTAGCCAGAAAAAACACAAAAGAAATGACTAAGTGCCTAGTGTTATTATGGGAAGCATGCAGAAATATAAGAAGGTATTAGGACCCTGAAAATACTAACTCTTGTTTCATTCATAACTTCAAAATTATTTGAAACATAATTTACAAATTTCAAAAACAGCTTGAGAAAACAATACTTTAAAGTGATGGTTGTATGTAGATCATGTTACCCTTAAAAAAATTTTCATATCCTACCTTTTATATGGGCTTTTCATCTTAAATCTTAGCCTAAGAAATGCTGGTCAAAAATTATGAACTATATTTAATGATCTTAAGATGACAGCTATTTCAACAAGTGCAAGATAATGAAAGAGTAAAAATGTTAAGCTTTAACTGTTCCGATTCCAAAAGGACTCACTTCAGACTTTTTTTGTTCAGCTCGTTCCTGACTTTGAAGTTCACTCCATTCAGATCTTACAGGTGTATCTGAGAAAAATGAAATCTTATCATTATTAACATCTTTAATTTTTGAAATTTCTATGAACTAAAGTAATATAAAAAATAGCTCCTAAAGATTTTAGAAACTATCACTTCCACAAAAATTTTGTAGTTTCTGGGTAAGCATATTTCTGAAGTTTCTTTTTAAAAAATTGTAATTTCTATTAATTTGAGAAAATTCTTTTATGTTTCCTTCCTTCAAAACCTAACTAAATGAATTCAGTCACCAGAGTTTATTATAATCTACAGATAATGTGACAGACTTAGACAAATGAGGTAAACTGCTTTATGGTTTCCAACATTCTTTTTAATTGTTGTTCAGACAGGGTCTCACTCTGTTGACCAGGCACCATCTCAGCTCACTGTAGCTTCAACCTTCAGGCAATCTTCCCATCTCAGCCTCTTGAGTAGCTGGGACTACAGGTACACATCACCTCGCCTGGCTGGTTTTTGATTTTGTACAGACAGGGTTTGCCACGTTGCCCATGCTTGTCTTGAACTCCTAGGGCAATATGGAGCAGAGATCCACCTGCCTTAACCTCCCTAAGCCACTGTGCCTGGCTCTTCAACATTTATCTTAAAATCAGTTAAAATTCACTTCAGGAGGCCAAGGCAGGTGGATCACTTGAGGTCAGGAGTTAAAGACCAGCCTGGCCAACATGGTGAGACCCTATCTCTACCAAAAAATACAAAAAAAATTAGCCAGGAGTGGCGGTGCGTGCCTCTAATCGCAGTTACTCAGGTGGCTGATGCAGAAGAATAGCTTGGGCCCAGGAGGTGGAGGTTGCACTGAGCCAAGATCGCGCCACAGCACTCCAGCCTGGGTGACAGGGTGGGACTCCATCTCACAAAATAAAAAAAAAAAAATTAGTCAAAATTAATATATTGGTAAAATGTAATTATATTAGACTAGTGAGCACTTCCACTGAGCATGAGACACTGTAAATACAATCAAGCTGTTTCTGTACTCTTTTTTTTAGAGGAATAATAGGGTGAAGTACATTATCAAAATGTTGTGAAGTATGATCACTTTCTCCCAGTTCTGATACTCCAGTGGTCTTTTTTTTTTTTTAACTTCCTCAAACAGAGTCTCACTTTGTTACCAACTAAGTGCAGTGTCGTGATCATGGCTCACCGCAGCCTCTAACTCCAGGGATCAAGCAATCCTTCTTCTTCAACCTCCTGAGTAGCAAGGACTACAGGCACATGCCACCATGCCTGGCTAGTTTTTTGTTTGTTTTTTTAAAGATGGAGTTTTTGCTCTTGTTGACCAGGATGGAGTGCAATGGTGCAGTCTTGGCTCACTGCAATCTCTGCCTCCTGAGTTCAAGCAATTCTCTTGCCTCAGCCTCCCAAGCAGCTGGGATTACAGGTACCCACCACCACGACTAGCTAATTTTTTTATTTTTAGTAGAGATGAGGTAGCACTATGTTGCCCAGGCTGGTCTCAAACTCTTGGGCTCAACCAGTCCTCATACCCTGGATTCCCAAAGTGCTGGGATTACCGGTATGAGCCAATGTGCCCAGTCTACTTCAGTGGTCTTAGGTGTCTTTCAGTTAACACCAATCCAGTGATGCCCACCCATACCCAATAGAAATGTTTACTTACCTAAACCCTTAAGGGAAGCAATTAATGAGTATTTGTAAGTAAGTGCTACTTTTAATCAATAAAAATACACCAGATTGCAAATACACTTATAATTGCATTTATGTTTTAATTTTTACTTTTTTTCTGAGGCAGAGTTTTGCTCTTGTTGTCCAGGCTAGAGTGCAATGACGTGATCTCAGCTCACTGCAACCTCTATCTCCCAAGTTCAAGAGAATCTCCTGCCTCAGCCTCTCGAGTAGCTGGGATTACAGGCATGTGCAACCATGTCTAGCTAATTTTGTATTTTTAGTAGAGACGGGGTTTCTCCATGTTGGTCAGGCTGGTCTTGAACTTCTGACCTCAGGTGATCCTCCCGCCTTGGCCTCCCAAACTGCTGGGATTACAGGCATGAGCCACCAAGCCTAGCCTTATAATTGCATTGATTGATTGATTGATTGAGATGGAGTCTTGCTCTTCATCCAGACTGGAGTACAGTGGTGCGATCTCAGCTCACTGCAACCTCAGTCTCCCGGGTTCAAGTGATTCTCGTGCCTCAGCCTACTGAGTAGCTGGGATTACAGGCGCCTGCCACCACACCAAGGTAATTTTTGTATTTTTAATAGACACGGGGTTTCACCATGTTGGCCAGGCTGGTCTTGAACTCCTGACCTGAGGTGATCCACCCGCCTCAGCCTCCCAAAGTGCTGGGATTACAGGCTTGAGCAACCATGCCCGGCCTGTAATTGCATTTAAATGAATTCTGATATCTAACATAAATGCAGTAATTTCTATCGAACTTAGCAAGTAAAAAATATTTAAAAGCATTTTTCACACAAGGAATTAAAAGCATGTCAGTATCAATTCACTTGATATTGAATTTAACTATGCAGCACAATAGCTAATAGATTAAAACCAGGCATGTTTTCCAGAGTTTACTATCAGAATATGAACTAAATGTAAAAGCAGAAGAGACACTCACTATGTTCACTTGCTAACAAAAAAGATTCAGGAGTTCTTTCAGGTAGGGGAGGAGGTGAATCTTCACTAACATCAACATCTAAATTAAACACACAAAATTTAGACAAATTATTAAACATTAACATGTCATCTTAACAGAATCAGAGAACTTTCTTGATATTCTAAAAATTCCTGTCACAAGTATCTAGATCAGTTTTTAAAATTGCAAAAAAAAAAAAAAAGAAGAAGAAAAAAAGCAAGAAACGTTTTCCACTCAACTCATTATCAAGAATTATGATGCTTATTGAGCAAAGATACTGCATACAGAAAACGACTCTCTCTCATGACTTTCTTGCCACTCTACAGACATCATTCAGTTTTCCAAGCCTGAAGGGAATCTTCAGTAGAGAAGTCAGCAGGCAACTGACTTCTCTACTGAGCTTACTGATGATACTTTGTGTTCAAAAAGGAAAGCTTTGGTCATTTGAGTTATGAAACGCCTAAGCCAGTTTTTCCTAAATGGCATTCAATCGCTTAACACCTTTCATGATTTTTGCCATACTATGTACCATCTATGCTATTCACTTTTAAAATCTGACTCATTTTAAACTTAACTGTGTACCTCAGTCATGTCTTAAACAGCAATAACTGAAATAACATTTGAAATAGTATTTTTCCAACACAAATATATAGCTACTGAAGTTTAAAAAAATCTTCATTTATTTATTGCTAAAAATTTTGTGTACAGTGGCACATGGCTGTACTTTTGAGAATGCTGACTGAAGCTATATACAGGTTTTTCACTAGTAAAGACAAAATTAGCTCTTGGAAAAGACAGTGCATTAAGTAAGCCTCATTGGTTAGCTTTATTATGGCTTAAGTTAAATGAGTGTATTTGATGTCTGAGTTTTCACTGTAGGCACAGAAAGAAAATATGAGGATACAATTCTGTGTGTAAACTCTCAGGCTGGGGAGGGTGGGACGAAGAAAAGGAAATGTGACGGTCCTATATTATTTTGTCTTGCACTTTGCCCATTTTTCTTAAATGAACACAGAGTTTTGCCATGATACTCTGCTATTTTACCATACCTGATGGGCTATGCATAGGTCTTTTCAATTTTCAACACGCATGAGGTGAATATGATTGCTCTTGCCCCTCCTACATTTACTTAGCTGGAGACACAAGAAAATACAGCCTCTGGGTCTAGCTGAAACAAGAGTTCTGGTCCAATACTTGATACGTTTACCAAGAGTACCAGAACTCTCTCTTGCCACTGAAGAACCGTCTACCTTATCCAGTAGTGGTAGTCTGAGTCATCACCATATTTCTCCTTGCCCTCTTGTTACTAACAGCGCACAGTAACTGTGAGATGGCTGTTGGAAGGAAGTGACACATAATCTTGGCATTCGGGTACCATTTCATAAATGAACTAAACAAAAAGGGCAGTTCAGCCCTTTTCCTATCAGTTATCTTTCAGAAACTCTGCTTTTTCTCTCATGACACTTCTCACCCTTAAAGACTTTTATTTTCTAAGTGTGACCCTTGCTTTGCAAATGCATGTTTCTCCCTGGAATTCTGGATTGCCTTTCCTGTTACAAACTTCTGTTTTAGAGGTTATCCAACCAGGGACTGCACATTTTACATAGGCTTTTGCAAATCATACATTGTTTGGGGCCTTCTGTAGCTGAATTTGAGAAATCTTTCAGGAGGCCTAAGTTAAGACTGAAATCCTAACTCAGGCAGAAACTTACACAAAAGGTTATTTTAGGTATCAGTACAAAATTATTCCATTACAGCCATGTACTACATATTAATGTTTTCATCAATAACAAGAGTACATAAACAAAAGTGGTCCTGTAAGATTATACCACATTTTTACTGTACCTTTTCTATGTTTAGATACACAAATACTTACCATTGTGTTACAGTTGTTCACAGTATAGTAATATGCTATACAGGTTTGTAGCCTAGGAACAATATGCTACACCACATGGCCCAGATGTGTAGTAGATTATACCATCTAGGTTTATGTAAATACATTCTATGACATTCACACAATGACAAAATTGCCTAATGACATACTTCTCTTAGAACATATCCCAGCCGGGTGCTGTGGCTCACACCTGTAATCTCAGCACTCTGGGAGGCCAAGGCAGGCAAATCACCTGAGGTCAGGAGTTTGAGACCACCCTGGCCAACATGATGAAACCCCGTCTCTACTAAAAATAAAAAATTAACTGGGCATGGTGGCGTGTGCCTGCAGTACCAGCTACCTGGGAGGCTGAGACAGGAGAATCGCTGGAATCTAGGAAGTGGAGGTTGCAGTGAGCCGAGACTGTGCCACTGCACTCCAGCCTAGATGACAGAGCAAGACTCCCTCTCAAAAAAAATCCCTGCCATTAAGAAATTCAGTGTATGACTATAATTCACTAACAAGTTCTAGGACCCCCCCCAAAAAAAACAAAAAAACCCTCAAAACTCTATTTTGGTGCCAGCAGTTCAATAAGACAATCTACAAAGGAAATAATTTATAAGGTAAATAAATAATCTATAAAGTAAATAATCTATATGGTAAATATTTGGCAACACATTAAAAATAGGACTTCTTGAAGGTATGCTGCAACAAAGAACATTTACACACAGAAAAATCTTTAGTTAATATTCAAACCAGTAACATAGTTAAGGTAGAATGGAGGGGAAAAACCCAAAAATCATGTTTATAGTGGTTTTTGCTTTGAAATACAAAACCAAATGAACAGAAATGGGCTGGCACAGAGTAGGGTGTTTCCGTACAGCATGTCTTACTCTTTCTTTCTTTTTTTTTTTTTTGAGATGGAGTCTTGCTCTGTGTCCTAGTCTGGCGTGCAGGGTCTCCATCTCGGCTCATTGCAACTTTCACTTTCCAGGTTCAAGCTATTCTCTTGCCTCAGCCTCCCAAGTAGCTGGGACTACAGGTGCGAACCACCACACCCAGCTAATATTTTGTATTTTTAGTAGAGATGGGGTTTCACCGTGTTAGCCAGGCTAGTCTTGATCTCCTGAACTTGTGATCCGCCTGCTTTGGCCTCCCAAAGTGCTGGGATTACATACATGAGCCACGGGCCCGGATCTACTCTTTTTTTTTGGAGACAGGGCCTCCCTCTGTTGCCCAGGCAGAGTGCAGTGATGCAATTATGGCTCACTGTAGCCTCAAGCTCCTAGGCTCAAGTGATCCTCCCACCTCAGCCGCTTGACCACAAGAGTGCACCACCATGCCTGGCTAGTTTTTCACCATTTTGCAGAGATGAGATGTCACTATGTCGCCCAGACTGGTCATGAACTCCTGGACTCAAGTGATCTTCCTACCTCAGTCTCCCAAAGTGCTGGGATTACAGGTGTGAGCCACCAACAGACTGGTCATGTGGCAGTAACTTTTAATGAGCATATCATATCATGCGTCCTTCTGGCCCTCATCAAATTCTATTTTCAGTAATGGTTTTAAAAGAACAATAAAACCTCCTAGGTACAATACCACATGCTTGATATACTAAAAAAAAACCCAAAAAGGAAATTTCTTATCTACATATTTTCTTACATAGTTACAGCTGGGCAGTTATATTTCAAACTCTGAAGTTGAGGAAGAAAAGACATTAGCAATTTAAAATTATGGTAAACTGGTAAAGTAATATCTATTATGCTAACCATTATCTTCTGAAGATCCTTCAAATAAAACAAAGACAAATCAAGTAAAGAATATTCTGTAATTTAAGCAATTAGCTTAAGATTGTCATCTATTCTACCAAAAACACTCTCTCAAGTTAAAAAATACAGTATGTGTTAGAGAAAATAAAAGTACTACTGTATGGGTGGTATAATGGGTCAGAAACAGAAAATAATCTTTCAAGGCCAGGTGTGGTGGCTCACGCCTGTAATCCCAACACTTTGGGAGGCCAATGCAGGCAGATCCCTTGAAGCCAGAAGTTTGAGACCACCCTGGTAAACATAATGAAACCCCGTCTCTACTAAAAACACAAAAAGTAGCCAGGCGTGGTGGCGAGCGCCTGTAATCCCAGTTACTCAGGAGGTTGGGGTGGGAGGATTGTTTGAGCCCAGGAGGCGGAGGTTTCATGTAGTGAGCCAAGATCACGACACTGCACTCCAGCCTGGGTGACAGTGAGACTCTGTATCAAAAAAAAAAAAAAAAAAAAAAAAACCCACCACCAACAAAATAATCTTTCAAGGTCACAGTACTTATTTTGTGTGCACATTATAAATACCAGTATGTATGTGTCACTAACAAAGATCACTGATGGTAAATGACCACTGATAATCAGTATATTAATAAATAGCTTTCAAATTTATATGTTTACTCTTAACTTTAGAGTCTGTTTAAGATGGCAGCCATCATTACTTTTAGCAGATCAAAGAGGAGGTTCGAGAAGCAGTAATACACTTTGGGAATTGAGTGCATGTATTATCTTGAAATGCTAAGAGTGCTTAAAAAAGAGTAATTCATTAAATAATAGCTTTGATGACTAGCTATGCAGATAGCCCACTCACTACTGAATGAATTAAACTGCCCATATTCTATTGAGTAGTTTGCAGTATTGTTCTTGGGTTAAACTCAGGGTTGGAAGCAGCCTTATTTCCAAGCATTTGTGAAATTAGTAAAAACAAACAAACAAACAAACAAAAAAAACAAAAAGTAATCCATAGTTAAAGGAACAGCAAAAAGATCACTAAATATTTATGAGAAACATGGATGACATTATACCACCAACCAAAACATTCTACAGTATTTCTGCCACTGTTATTTTAAGTGATTCTTCCCTACACTATTTCTAATTCTTCATTACATAAATTTTTGACCAATACAAAAACACTAAGACCTACAATACAGAAGAAATAAATTATTATCCAGTTATAACTACTAAAATATTTTAGAAACACAAAACCCAGTAATGTAATGTGATCAAATTATTAACAATAAATTAAAAACTTATATCAAAAAATTAGTATCTAAGACAAATTTTGCTATAGGTTCTATAGTATGGTGTGAAATAAAACACAATAAATTACTACAGCTAAAGTGCTTAAAACAGTGACTGGCACATAGTAAAGAGAATTAAGTATTAGACACTATATTATTACCTTTTTCAGCACCTGAATGTATTGTTCCTGCTATATCATGTCTAGCAATGGACATTGGCAATACTTTCCTAGTAGAAATACTTTCAGTGCTAGTGGCAGCAGAAACTGTGGCACTTGCTGTTGAAATATTAGTTTTATTCT
>CAUYLG010039900.1:0-15831 GCA_963573385.1 Cacajao melanocephalus
CACATAATTGGAAGTAAATCACTCCTCAGCAATTGCATAGCATTTCACAGGTTTAAATAAAATATTGGTTGGCTGCTTGTTTGTTATTTTCATCCATTATTCCTTCCTGTCTCCATTGTTAAGCACAATTATTGGCATAAAGAGGTTTTTAATACCCATTTTTAGACTGCATTCTAGCCTGGGCAATAGAACAAGAATCCCGTTCTCTCTCCCTATTTCTCTTCCTCTTTCTTTCTCTCTTACATTCTTTTTTTTCTTTCTTTCACTCTCACTTTCTTTCCTCTCTTTTTTCTTTCAAAAAAAAAAAAAAGAAAAAAAAGAAAACAAACCGAAACAAAAAATATACACTTTGTAGAAATAAAAGATAATATTTTAAAGCAACATTTAAGAATTAAAATTATAAAAAGATGAAAAGCTGTACCTTTGTATTGAATTCAAAACTCTGTACTCTACCCCATATTCAATAATTAATATGTCAATTAGAATATGAATTTGGGTGTGTTGAACTTTTTAAAAGAATGCTGATCAATTGATTTAATTAATCTAGCTTTTCTTAGAGATTGGGGTAGAAATTGTAGACCTTCAGCCTACTAGGATATATATCCTATTAATTAAAACAATAAAGCCACAAACTGGCTAATTATAATTTTTTAGATTAGTACCTGATTTCTAATTTTTAATGCTTTTGTCTTTTCTTGAGAATCATTTAGTTTGTATTTTCTAGTAATGAGGTTTGTGAAGCAGTCCAATTGTACCACCAATTCCTTATACACATCTGTTTTAAAAATAGTCCTTTAAAATATGTTTAATTCTTAATTATCATCTGTTTTATGTGTTTTTTCAGACAAACTTATTTTCCTGATAGAAATTATCAAGATAAGAGTTGATGGGAAATGTAGAGAACATTAGGTAAAACCTCAAAATTTGTTTTTCTCTAGGTGTTTTTCTAGGTGACAATAAAGTGGTTTAAACTGGATACTTTTTTGAAAGCTCTTATTGCTTAGAATATATATGGCAAACTTTCAGTTTTTATTTATTTAAAGATAAAATACTAAATAAATACCTACGTCTATTGAATATAATTTATTAGTAGATCATATTATCACTTTTTGAACTTATTTCAGATTGGCAATGTTATTTATTTTAAAATGTTTTTCTTTTAATATAACTTCAGCTTCCTAGAAAAATTGCAAGAATTATATAAAATATTCCTTTCCTCAGATTACCCAGATGCTAAAATTGTAATACATGGATTTTATCATTTTTTCCTTTTTTTTAAGGTTCTATATTTATTGATGTTCATACTTAGAGTCTGAGTTTACACAGGGCATAGGAGGTTCAAGGATCACTTTTTAAATTTGCTATTTTGCTCAAATAGTCCTTTATATCGTGGGTGCTCTTCTTTGCTTTACTACTTTTGCTTGTGTCATTTCTTGATAATGCACAGTGATTGACAGAGCTAAAATTAATCCTTCTTGACATAAAGTATATTATGTTCTTTGTCATGGGTTTGCCATGTTTAGTACTGCTGTCCGAGGGCTTACAGCACTTAACAGTTTATCTTGTTTAATTCATCTGACTGCTTTATCTCTGGAAGTAGAGCTCCTGAAGTCAGATGACTTGAGTATGACTCTTGCCAAAAAAAAAAAAAAAAAAAAAGAAGCCATGGCTAAAGGAAGGTGTATTAGTTAAAATATCAGACTTAAGACTTAGCAGCAAGCTTCTAGGCATCCAGGACAAAGACAGCGGCTCCAGTTAGCTCTAATTAGAAAGCCTATCAGTTCATAAGGGCTGTAAGGAAAATGAACCATCAGAGTCTTTTCAGAAATGGTTTGACTAATGTTAACACGAGTTTTGTTTTGTTTTATTTTGTTTCGGGCACTGAGAGAGTGTTCTGCATGGGGATGGGGGGTTTCTGGTAACCAGGAAACCTGATAAATTCTAGAAGATCTGTAAAACTTTCAACACACATTTTCAAAGAAAATAAAAAGGCATAATTTTTGTATCTATTTCTAAAATCAGCCCTGGATTAAAAAAATGGTAAAATAATTATTTTTCAAGGATAAAAAGTAAGTGTTGTATTAACTCTCTGATATAATGGTCCAATTTGATACAGAGCTTGAAATTTTTTGATGACCAATTCATCTGACTACAGAAGAACCAGGAGAGAAGATGATTCTCAAACTGTGTTCCATAAATCCCTAGAGGTTCCACAAAGGCATGTCAAGAGCTGCTATCAGGGACAAGAGAAAACTGAGTGAGCAAGGCCCAAGTCCTTTCCCCTCCACACACACAATGATGCCATCAGAATACTTCACTGTTTGCATTATTTAGTATATTCCTCCAATACATATCGAGCATTTACTATTGACCAAGTATTTACTGGTTTCATGAAAGAGCCTTTGAAAAAAAGAATCATTTGCTAAACAGGTAATATGTGCCCTACTCCTGAAAGCAACGTAACATCAACCTCACACACATTCATTTTGTAATTACTGCCTTGGAGTATACTTCAAGTGCTGCCAAGACTAAGTGGCTATTATCCAAAACAGGTTATTTAAAATCCTTTAGGTCCAGTTTCCTCACTCTTTTAAAAGGCAGATAATACCAACTACATTGCAGGATTGTTTTAAGCTTGAGAAATAATGAGCCATGCATTAAGCATAGGGAATGGCACATAATAAGATGCTCAGTAGATGTAGCTTCCATTACTATGATCTACTGTTTCAACTGGACTTCTGACAGAAGTAAAATGGTAGGTAAATTCAAAATGATAGCTATTGTTGAAAACTTAAACAGCTTATAGTACAGACTGAAATATGATTCATAAGCTCAAGATACCAAGACACCTGTCCAGATGCCACCTAACACCCTACTTCAACTCTTACCACTCACCCCTCCCATGTTCTCCCCCAGCCAGAGAGACTCTGTTTCAACTCCACAAACCCACCAGGTCCTCTGTTGTGCCAGGTCTTCATACATTCACTTCCCCGAATAAACACTTCCTTTTATTCCCTGTTACCTCCTTCCTCAAATCTCAGCTTAAAAGTCAGTCCCTCTGGGAAACTTTCTTGACCAGCTCATACTATAAATAACAATTTAGATTTGGACCTTAAAGTTTCCCTTTCTTTCACCCACTGATGAGAAACAGGCTCAGCTGTACATTGAGATCTGTTAAAATGAGGGTATATTTTTAGCACACATAAATAATTCCTCTAATTTGCTGTGGCAAAAGGGTAGGTGCTCTGTTTAAATTATGTTGTAAACTGTTCAAATGATATGTAAGTAGAGGTGGTAGTTATCCTAAAGTTTTCTATTTTCTACTCACATAAAAAACTTTATAGGACAAATTGAATTTTCCCAGCCAAAAAAAGTACTAGTGTTAAAATTTATAGTTTGATTAGCAAATTAAATATTAATAGGAAAGAAATTATATCTCTAAGAACAAAACTATGGAATCAACTAAAGTAAGTCTATACAGTCTTATACAGTAAGTGATTTGTTGAAGAAGAAAAATGGCCAGGCACAGTGGCTCACTCCTGTAATCTGAGCACTTTGGGAGGCCGAGGAGGTCAGATCACCTGAGGTCAGGGGTTCAAGACCAGCCTGGCCAACACGGTAAAACCCTGTCTCTACTAAAAGTAGCTGGGCGTGGCGGTGTGCACCTGTAATCCCAGGTATTCGGGAGGCTAAGGCAGGAGAATCACTTGAACCTGGGAGGCAAAGGCTGCAGTGAGCAGAGATTGTGCCAACCTGGGTGACAAAGTGAGACCTTGCCGCAAAAAAAAAAAAGAAAAGAAAAAGAAAATTATTTGCAATTCAACTCTGGGACATCCTTGGGAACAGCTGCACTAAAGGGATAGTTTAAGCCTCTTCTAACTAGAAACTCAAATTCCATTATTGGTCATCTGAGATGACGATGTATTATTTCCACCTTAATTTCCTAAAGTCTTATATCCTATCACAATGCCACACTTGATCCCAAATTATTATATTTTATGAGGTAGATCAAATGCTGGTGGTATCTTTATTGAAAAATCTTCTGGCATTTTTATGCATGACTGATGACTATACTGGGTGCCTATTCAAAGTGAAAGACACCACCACCACCCCTGCAGCTCAGATGAAGTTGTTATTGGTTCTCCTCTAGAGTCTGAGCCCCTCTGACTCATAATCCAGTCCAGTACAAGAAAGGAGGAAGAAAAGTTCTTGCCTACTAAAGAAAATGAAAGCAGCACTGGTTTCAAGACTACAATAGTTACAGAGGGTAAGTCACTTGAAAGTGAGAAGAAAGAGAAAGTGGCCAAAAGCCAATGTTATAAAAAAGGGAGTTTAAAAACTCATAAGTACTTTTATTAGAAGATCAGTGAATTCTACTGCTATTACTACTATTAATAATAACAAAGAAAATAACAGTAAAAAATAATAAAAGTATTAAAGGTTTATAATCAGGTACTACCTTAAATATTTTAATAGAAGCATTATTTAACAAATGAGCAAGATATTATTACCATTATTTTGTAGATAAGAATACTGAGTTTCAGAAAAGCCAGTAAGTTTCCCGGTCATATAAATACAAAGGACTAGAGCCAGGATTTGAATTTATGCCTTCCAAATATAATGCCCACTCAATTTCCACAAAATCTGCTTCCTTTTAAGAAGCATTCCTCAAAGACATACAAGAGGAAGCCCAGAAGCCGTGGAAGAGAGATCATAGTCAACAGTATCAAGCGCCAAAGAAAAATCCAGAAAGATCCTAGAAAATAATGTTGGATTTGGCTTGTCAAGAAGTACATAGTTTCAATAGTTGGATGGGTAGAATCCAAATGCCATAGGATTAAGAACTGAACAGACAAAATGGAAATGTAGTAGACAAGGATAGATGTCTCTATCAAGAAAATTGGCAGTGGGGGAATATCTAGTGAAATAAGTCAACTGAGTAGGAAGAAAAATGAAAATCCTAGAAAGGATACACATATGAAGGCACCGCAAATGAGTCATCTGATTCAACCTGCTGCAAAGAGGCTCTTGTGCACCATTGTTTCATATCCCTCACTTGCCAGGTTCCTCTCCCCTCTCACCTTTACAGATTGCCTTATTTCAGTTGAAATCTTTCATGCTTTCCTTTACCAGAGATACCCTCTTCCAGTTTATTTTTCTTGTTAATTCCACCTTTTCCTTCAGCATGCAGCTCAAGGGTCACATCTTTGGTGTAACATTACTGACCCTCACTCCCAAAGACAATCTTACATCTTTGATCCTAAGACACTTTGTATCCAATTCCATCACAACTTGTATTTTCTTCAAAAGCTGGCTTCCTACCCATATACCATGTCAAATTTCCTTAGAAACCCCAGCATTTAACATAGTGCCTGGCACATTCCTCTTAGAACATGGTATCCAGAACTGATCACAATGCTCTAACTCTGGGTGAGAAAATACTTACTTAAAAAATCACTTAATAGAGAATCAAAGCATACTATTACTCAACTATTTAAATAGTACAGCTTGCATTTTCATAAATATTTAGTAAAGATGATCAACCAAAGGACCTTAATATTGGATTGGCACAGCAAGATTTATTTCAATTGTAAATCAGCATGTTCCTTCAAAACACCTTACTTCTTGATGTTGGATATCAAAATTTTGCCGTTCTGTTTCTAAAAATAAATCTCACCAAGAGCTAAAATCATTGTCTTGTTTTTTTCAAAAAGATATTCATTTGGAATTCATTTTAAAATGTAACTCCATCTTTCAGGATGTCTGCCACAGTCTTAATTATGAAAACACTGTCCCCTCTCAGGGAACCAAGCCAATGGGAATCAAGTCCCAAAGCAAACCAGAGAAAAATGCCTTTGTTTCAGCTGATTATGTGAAATAATGGTCTCAAATGAAAGAATTCTATTCATGTCCATCAAAGCTAGGATTCACAGAAAGCAAAGCTCTTGACCCTGAACAGAAAGGAAAGATAAAGACAAGAATGATGAAGTGTACTAACTTGGGCACAGCTCCCCAGACAGGCAAACAAATTCACTTAAGATACGTTTGATCAAAATTTGATCCAACAGAATATTCTATTATGAAGTTAACAAACTATAGGCAATTTTAAAAAAATCGCTACTGATTGCTTTCACCACAATAACTCTATCATGGGTATAATTCTGATTATCAGGGTTTCTTGCTGGTTGTAATGATATACTACTTAGAATATTATGGCAAACAGAAGAGAAGACAGAAATGACGGAGTATTGAAAGTATGGTCTAAGGAACGTGAGGATCTATATGTATTCATATTAAACTTAAATTACTAAAATCTATTTCCTAAAGATTAACACATCATTTTATAGATACCCAAAATAAAGAGATATAATGGAAACTATTCATTTAAAACTTACCCTGCTTGAAGACTGCCCTTCTATTGCAACCTAATTTACAATTCTGGTTAGATTTGTTCCCCAAAGAAAATGTCATTTATCTTTTTGACCACAAAAATAATATGCTCACTTTGCATGATATACCATACTTTATGTAGAAAGGCTAAACATGTGATAGACTAACACTAACCAAAAAAACCTAATATAGACAACTAGCTATTCTATTCCTTTTAATAACTCAGATTATGAACAAAGTGTCCTTGTCCATTCTATCTAGGCAACTTATAGAAAAAACAAAGTTTCTTTCCTGAATATAGTCTTGAAATGAGCTTTTATTACATAAAAAGAGGTTTCTAATATCCAAATTACAAACCAAAATTTTACCAGAAACAAACTCTCTGAGTCCCCTGGCAGAAAAAGATAAAGACTACAACTTCTGGTAATAAAAGAATTTCAGCAAAATTGAAAGCTTCTTTGAAAACAAAAATCTTGCTTTGAACTCAATAGAAGTCCCTCAACCCCAGGGTTCCAATGTACCTCATGTGTTACGTTTAGCAGAAGCAATATAAAGACAATACATTTACTTGTTTTGAGAGAAAAAGATTTGTGCCCTTCTCCAGGAAAGAGGTAAGAGAGACAGAGACCGTAGAGAGAAGAGGACTACAGTTGCAAAGGCAGTTAAAACTGAAAAACTTAAAAGCAAGAAAAAAATCTTAGAGCCGTGGTCAAGATGGTGTAGAAATTAGCCTTGATGTTAGCAGTACTCTTGGAATACCTGGAGCCCAAGATTACAGTAAGGAAGACAACTTCTAATTTCTGTCAAATTTCTACCTTGAAAAGAAAACTAATCTAGCTGACTATGGAATAGTAGAAAGACATTTTCCTTTTTTTCTCTCTTGGATTTTTAACTCGGTTCTAGGACAAGCAGGGGTTAGAAGACCTCCTAGGTTGAGGCATAAAATAAAAACAAAGAATAATTTACAAGAAACTCTTTATCAAATCATTCAAGGATGAAAGATGGGGAGATGGAACACTCCATTTCTACTCACATTCTATAGAGAGATGCATCCGTCCAAAAAGTCTTTATAAATATGATAGAATGAGTAATATCAAAATTAGAGATTCTAATCAAGATACTTAGATATTTTTATCAATTTTATTCATTTGGGCAACAATGTGTATATTTGGAAATAAAATTCTATGATGTTTTGTGAGATAATGAAAAGACAGAAAATTTCATAGAGCATTACAGATTGAGTATCCCTAATCCGAAAATTCAAAGGCCGAAATGCTCCAAAATTCTATTCTTTTTGAGTGCTAGTATGACACCACAAGAAGAAAATTCCATACCTGACCTCATGTGACAGGCTGCACAAATTACTTAAAATATTGTATAAAATCACCTTCAGGCTATGTGTATAAGGTATATATAAAAAACATAAATTTCATGTTTAATGCTGGGTCCCACCCCCAAGATCTCTCATGATGTATATGAAAATATTCCAAAATCTGAAAAAATCCCAAAGCAAAAGTACTTCTGGTCCCAGGCATTTTAGGTAAGTAATATTAGACCTGTACAAAGTAAGACCTTGCTATTCTTTGTTCAGAATTCTCTATCCCTGAGCCATATTGTCTAAGAAAGAATGACAAATGGATACTTGAGGTCATATAAAGTAAACAAAATACCATAATAACAATTTTAGAATTGTTTTATTTGGTACTTACTATACAGTGAAATTAGAAGCCTTATGGCTTTGAAGAGACCTGAAATTTTCTGGTTTCTCATTGATATGGTTTGGCCGCGTCCCCACCCAAATCTTGTCTTGAATTATAACTCCCACAACTCCCACATGTCATGGGAGCAACCCTGTGGGAAGAACTGAATCATGGGGTGGAGGTACAGTAAATTGGTACCAGTAGAGTGGGGCACTGCTGAAAAGATACCCCAAAATATAGAAGTGACTTTGGAACGGGGTAGTAGGCAGAGGCTGGAGCAGTTTGAAGGGCTCAGAAGAAGTCAGGAAAATGTGGGAAAGTTTAGAACTCCCTAGAAACTTGTTAAATGGCTTTGACCAAAATGCTGATAATAATATGGACAATGAAATCCAGGCTGAGGCGGTCTCAGATGGAGATGAGAAACTTGTTGGAAGCTGGAGAAAAGGTGACTCTTGTTATGTTTTAGCAGAGACTGGCAGCATTTTGCCCCTGCCCTAGAGATTCACGGAACTTTGAACTTGAGAGATGATTTAGGGTATTTGGTGGAAGAAATTTCTAAGCAGCAGAGCATTCAAGATGTGACTCTTGGGTGTTGTTAACTGTTTGGAAAATCTGCAGCCTAACAATGCAATAGAAAAAAAAAATCCCATTTTCTGAGAAGAAAGTCAAGACAGTTGCAGAAATTTCCATAAGTAATGAAAAGCCGAATGTTAATCACTAAGACATTCTTGGCTGAAAGGGGCCAACAGAGAGCTCAGACCACTGTTTCAGAGGGTGCAAGCCTCAAGCCTTGACAACTTACATGTAGTGTTCAACCTGTGAGTCCACAGAAGTCAAGAATTGAGGTTTGGGAACCTATGCCTAGATTTCAGAATATGTATGAAAACACCTGGATGTCTAGGCAGAAGTTTCCTCATGGAGAAATTCTGCTAGGACAGTGTAAAAGGGAAATGTGGGGTAGGAGCCCCCACACAGAGTCCCTACTAGGGCACTACCTAGTGGAGCTGTGATAGGAGGCCACCGTCCTCCAGACCCCAGAATGATAGATCCACTGACAGCTTGTGAACCTGGAAAAGCGACAGACATTCAACGCCAGTCCGTAAAAGTAGCCAAAAGGGAGGCTGTACGTAGCCTGCAAAGCCACAGGGGCAGAGCTTCCCAATACCATAGGAATCCACCTCCTAGATGTGGGACATGGAGTCAAAGGAGATCGTTTTGGAGCTTTAAGATTTGACTGCCCCACTGGATTTCAAACTCGTATGGGCCTGTAGCCCCTTTGTTTTGGCCAGTTTCTTCCATTTGGGGTGTCTGTATTTACACAATGCCTGTACCCCCGCTGTATTTAGGAAGTAACTAACTTGCTTTTGATTTTACAGGCTCACAGGCAGAAGGGACTTGTCTCAGATGAGACTTCGCACTGTGGACTTTTCAGTTAATGCTGAAATAAGACTTTGGGGACTGTTGGGAAGGCATGATTGCTTTTGAAACTTGAGGACATGAGATTTGGGAGGAGCCGGGGTGGAATGATATGGTTTGGCTATGTCCCCACCCAAATCTCATCTTTAATTTTAACTCCCACATGTCATGGGAGGAACCCGGTGGGAGGGAATTGACTAATGGGGGCAGATTCTTCCCAGGCTGTTCTCATGACAGTGAATAAGTATCATGAGATCTGATTGTTTTAAAAATGGGAGTTCCCCTGCACAAGCTCTCTCTCTTTACCTGCTGCCATCCATGTAAGATGTGACTTGTTCCTCCTTCCCTTCTGCCATGATTGTGAGGCCTCCCTAGTAACATGGAACTGTAACTCCATTGAACCCTTTTCCTTTATAAATTACCCAGTCTCCAGTATGTCTTTATTAGCAGCATGAAAATGGACTAATACACTGATCAGTCCAGTATATTAGGTTGGTGCAAAAATTAAAGGCAAAAACCACAATTACTTTTGCACCAACCTATATATAATAGTAAATGTCTCAAAATTTTAAAACATTAGCTACAAGCTTTCTCTTTATGTCAAAATCGACAAAGCAAAGTTATAATGAAAAGTTGAATCAATAGAAGTAACTACCTTTGACATCAATATCATGATTTCTATATCCATTATGGGTCAGTAACAAAAGATAGAAGCTTTTAAAGGCATTTTACTAGAGTTTGCAAACCCAAGATAACAGCAGCACATTAACAATTCAAACATTATAGGCATGTCAGAGGAATAAGGAATTATTATAGCACTAGTCCTATCAGTTATAGACAATTTACATCCACAGGGACACAGCTGGAATACACTGGGGAGCTTCAAACATAACACTATTCTAATAAAGAAAAAAAAAGAAATAAGAAAAATAACAACAAAGAAGAAAAACATCCTTCTAAATAAGTCTGGGAGGACAATGTAACAAGAGTCTCCAGGCAAATATCACAATAACAAACTGCGTGAAATAAAACACTTTGCTGACAAAAAGAAAATGAGAGCTCTCACCTTCTTTGCTTGGTGTGAAGAAATATAAGGTATCACCTGCCTTGAATGTCCCAGAAGAAAGAGCGAACTTGAGGAACTGAAAAATACGCCTGCTGGGGGTGAGCCATATGGCACAGTACAATATTTTTTCCAAAGTGTGGTCCAGGTGTACACAAGATTATTTTTTATGAGGTCAAGAATGAAGTGTGGGGGTTGGGGAGGGTGTGTATGTAAAATCTTCTATTTACGGCTAGTGATACTGATTTTCCACTTCTGGCAGCAATCCAATTTTTTTTGTTTTTAATATATGTATTTAATGTAAAATGTGATTCTGTTTAAGAAGCAATCAGGCTCTCTCTACCAACCCCTATGCAGTAAGGTGACTGGCCTTCGCTAACTTTAGTAAAATGTTTGGAGGTTTATTCTTTGGTTTAATCTCTACATTGAGGAATACCACAAGAAAAAAGAGAAAGGTTAAGTACATTTGTGCAATAAATACCCAACTCTTTCCCCCACTCATCTCCCAGGCAGCCAAGCATTCAACCATTAGGCAGGAAGTTAGACAAATCTTCTTTAAAAATCTATCAGCAAAAGAGAAAAACAAAGATACTAAACATCAGAGGGGTCTTAATTAAAAAGCCTCATCAGTCAGATGACCCCATTTTGAAGTCAACAAGACTCACTCATGCATTCAAATCAGCATCTTATACCCACATTTTAAAATATGGATAAACACCCAAAGATTATCAGACATCAGAGAAAAGCTTTTAACATGAAAGACAGAGACATATTAAAAAACAAAGGAAAACACAACAGGGCACCTTAAGAGAAACAGACTATGTAAAGAGAAAAAAAATTCAACAACTTAAAAAAAAAATTAATATCTTCAGAGAGGAAAAAAAAAACCCATGAAATAAAACATGATATTACAAAAAGGAACACACAGGAATTGTTTTTAAGTTCTTGAAAAGTAATAGAAAGGCCGAACAATGAAACTGAAAATAGAACAAAAAAGGTCCAGAAAGTGAAAAAAACAAGAAAACAGAGGGGGAGTTAATCATAAATGAACAAACTGAATAAAGTCTCCCAGAAATGAAAAAGCATGGATGTCCAGACTGAAAGGGCCCCTCAGGGTTCTAGCACAGTGTTTGAAAACAGGCCCGTGTCGATGCACATCAGCATGAGGTTTCATAAAACTGGAATTTTAAATACTTTACAAAGTTTCAGAGGAAAAAAAAAATCACATAAACCATATACAAAAGCTCAGAAATCAGAATGGTATTTGGCACCATTATGCAATTTCTCCATAAAGCAAACTTGCACATGTATCCTCTGGATCTATAATTTTAAAAAAACAGAAAATATGTTTAAAAGAAGAAAAAGAAACATAAGCAATAGATTGAAACATGTAATACTGTTTTTGTGGATCAAAACTATACATAGTTCAATCTAATAAACTGGGAGCTTTAGGGATGAGAAAGATGTGTATGTGTGTATGGGAGAGTTTGCTAAGATTTTTTTAAAATGTTTAAAAAATAAACACAAAATGATTATTTCAGATGTCTTTACTTACCCCAAAAGAAAAAGACAATTCCAGCACATCCGCTGCCCAACCCAATTCTATATCCTGTAAAGAATATAACCTTGTGTCTATCATTTATAAAAACCTCCTTCATCATTTAAAACCCATCTATATCCTTCATAACCCATCTATATCCTTCTCCCTAACCACTTACTTATAATTTTAAGACCAACGTTTGCTAAAGAGTCTCCTTAATACTAAGAAAATATAGGCAAATCTTGAGTCTCAAGATGTTATATGACATCTGATCTTTCTGACTTATATTCTCACCACTCTAGAGGAAATGACAGGTCAGTGCGTTCACAATCCACATACATTGACAGCATTATTTTGTCAGTATCTTTCCAAAACGAGCCAACTGCCCTGCGTATGAATGAGACCTGTAGTAAATAAACATCTGATGATGATTTTTAAATGACATGAGTCAGATCTCCAGACCTTTAGTATTATTCTGTTTTCATTAAACAGTATTTATCAGCTACTTAGTGCCCAAGGCACTTTCTAAAATACCACAAAGGCAAAATCCCTGCCTGGAAGGTACAAGCATCCTATTAAGTACTACTGTGAGCCCATTAAATAAAGTATAATATTGCTGACATTTCATTATGAAAGAAATAGAAAGTTGTGATATACAATAGGGAGAGGAGAAGAGGAGAGAAAACCTTGGGTGGTCATGTCAGAAAAAATAACTCGCTTTAGGAGTCAAGAGAGACTTTTTGAGAATAGATGTTATAACTTGAGTATTCATTTTTGTATCCCTATAGCCCAGCACAGAAAAAACATGGCAAACCTCAGAAATGCTCAAAAAACATTTGCTGAATTAACGTAAACACTGAACTGTGCCTATCATAGCACCCAATGAGGCAAGAAAGTAAAGTCCAAATGATCTTTGGATGCAGGTATGTTGGACGGCCAACATAATGAAAGTAGCAGCCTCTTTCCTAAGAGCAGCAGCTCCTTACCTGTTGTTGTACTGGCACTTGCTGTACCACCTGCGTAGGCACTGCTGCTTGACTAGCCACAGATGTTTGTAAAGTCACTGTTGAACCTGTGTCTGATCCAGTCTCTGATGTCTGCATGATGGTCTCTGAAATGGATTAAAATGAAATTAAAGTTTAAAATGCTACTCCTGCATGACTAGTTTCCGTACAATTGTTCTTAATATCCTTTGCTGAAACTAACTTTCAATTCTCATAATATAATCTCTTATCCCAACATACTACCATGACAGTCCATGAATGTTTATAGTCATTTTGACCACTTGATAAATACAGACAATTGCTAATCCACATTCTTTAGAAAAAATTCCCATTTGCATCTCTTATCCTGAGAGTATCTAGGTAAAATTTCATTGAAAGCTACCTTCTATCTCATCTGTTATAAATTGTTTAAATCCCTTTATAAACTATCATCCAAAATTATGTCAAAACGCTCTTAATTTCAACACAAACCCTACCTCGATGTAAATGTCATAAATTCTACTTTCTAGACATTTTTATAGGCTGTTAGGATGTCACCAGAGTATAATTTAGAGTAAACCATTTCTAAGGTCCTTTTCAACTTTAAAACTTACTATCTGGTGATCAAAAACAAAGTATATCCAAAAGCCAACTGATATACTCTAAACTCAGCCAAAGGCTCAAGTTCACTAATTTTGTGTACAGTATAATACGGTACTAAAATCAAAATGCAATTATAGTCTTATACAAGAAGATAGCCACAAATCAATAATATTTATTGAAAGATGGGGAGACCACTATCACGTAAATGAGATTTGTAAACAAAGACATGAAACTACTTTCTCTCATTCACAATTCAACATGCCACGTTTCTCAGTTTTGCCTGACCTACTAATATAGGAGTAAATTTTGCATTGTTTACTCTTGCATTGTTTACTCTAACAAGTATGCTTGCTCAGGTTTCCTGGCCTTGACATCCCCTTTTACCACTTATGCATTCGACAAAATAAATACGAATTTCCTTGCTATTGAGCAAAGACCAGATTTCTAATTTTCTTTCCTGGGGGAATGGAGCAAGAGAAACAGTGTTTAATTGGTAGCATAAGAAAAATACTGCATCATGGTTTAAATCTATACAAAATATAGTGAACATTAATTTTCCCAAAGAAATTTTTGAAAGAGTATTCAGTTTTTCAAGGAGAAAATTAACCCCTCTTGGCATCTTTTGTCACAGCATGACTTCTAATTTTTTCCCCAAAACCTTCAATTATATTCAGTTTCAAAAACGGACCTCTGAAGACAACACATCTATTCTTCTTATTTTAAAAACGGGGAAACTAAATCCCAGAGAAAAGAGACTTTTTCAAGGTGACAGGAGTGTACTTGGGACTGGGCCTTTTCACTCTAAATCTGTGCTTAATTTTCTTTCTAGACTTTGACATTGGCATCTTTTTAGGTGATTATTTTCTCATTCTTTCGTTAGTCAAACCCTAAAGCAGTACAATAAACCTTGTACATACAAAAGGTAGTAACAACTAGCAGTAAAAACTAGCATTGATTGTTTGACATATATGAACGATTCTTTTAAATGCTTGATATATTCATTAATTTAAAAATTAATCCATGTAACAACCCAATTCAGTTGGTATGACTATAATCTGCATTTACAGATGAAGAACCTTGGGCACAAAGAGCAAAGGTGGCTAGGGTTTACAAAAATAAAAGGAAAGTGATGAAGACAGTGGCTAATACTCCTAGATGGGTTAGCTAATGCTCAGCTCTAGAATATCATGAGTATGTGAGAAACTTCCATTTTCCAAAAGAAGCTGAAAATCCAGATTTTTATGTAAAATCTCACCAACAGTAGGTCATTTATTTAAATGTAGTACTGATCAAACACACACAGATACACACACATACACATCCTTTGAACTAGCATTAAGACCACAGAAATGACCAAAAATGTTTAAGAATGACAGTACTTTTTACTACACAAAATACTTGTCTAATAAGTATTACTGGAATACCAATAGTTCTCAAAATCTGGGGAGAGAATATACACATTAAGAACCCAATCTGTGCCTCTCCCTCTTTCTTCTATCTTAGATGGGGGCGGGGAAGCCCTTTTTAAAAAAGAAAGCAAAAGCCAGGGTCCTTTGATTTAGTAAATATTTATATGCCAT
Source organism: Cacajao melanocephalus (assembly GCA_963573385.1). Lineage (NCBI taxonomy): Eukaryota > Metazoa > Chordata > Mammalia > Primates > Pitheciidae > Cacajao > Cacajao melanocephalus. Next base: position 15,276 of record CAUYLG010039900.1, read on the forward strand.
TTGTGCTGTAGCAGAGGAACTATTAGTAAGAGTGAGGCAATGCTTTTCTGCAAAGAAGAAGGAATGAACCAGACATTAGATATCATCTTCTGTGAGGTTTTTTTCAGCCTCTCTTGCCAACTCCAAGATGGCTGGTGGCCTCTGTCAAGTTTAGGGTGCAGATGAGGAAGACAGCATTACCAGTTATAGCTTCTCCTCTAAGCTGCTCAATTAAGAGTAGAAGAGTTGGGAGAGAGATCCAAGATGGCCGATTAACAACAGCTCAGGATTGTAGCTCCCAGTGAAAGCACAGAGAGCGAGTGGACGCCGCACTTTCAGACGAATTTTTGTTGCCCACAGACTAGGAGATCCCTGGTGGAGGAGCCACACGGGTCGCCAGCGCTACTTTTTTGGCCGGCGCGGCTATTTTGCCGGCGCCCCAGCACAGCGCTTCTCGGCGCGGAGTATACGGGACGACTCTGGCTCAGCTGGTCCCGTCCCCACAAGGAGAACAGCAATTGGAAGCACTGAGGACTGAGAGTTTCACAGTAAGCACAGCTGAACGAGGAAGGTCCAG
>CAUYLG010039901.1:0-12483 GCA_963573385.1 Cacajao melanocephalus
CATGTTTGGTTTACAATAGCAAAGACTTGGAACCAACCCAAATGTCCATCAATGATAGACTAGATAAAGAAAATGTGGCACATATACACCATGGAATACTATGCAGCCATAAAAAAGGATAAGTTCATGTCCTTTGCAGGGCCATAGATGAAGCTGGAATCTATCATTCTCAGCAAACTGAAACAAGAACAGAAAACCAAACACCACATATTCACACTCATGTGGGTGTTGAACAATGAGAACACATGGACACATGGAGGGGAACATCACACACTGGGACATGTTGGCAGGTGGCTAGGGGAGGGATAGCAAGGGATAAGGGTATTGGGGAGGGATAACATTAGGAAAATACCTAATGTAGGTGATGGGGGAATAGATGCAACACACCACCGTGGCATGCATGTGTGCATGTGTATACCTATGTAACAATCCTGCACTGTCTGCACATGTACCCCAGAATTTAAAGTATAATTTAAAAATATATGTATGTATATATTTTTTAAAAATATATATATTGTTTAAATTTCTTTAAGTTCTTTGTCAGATGGATAGCTTGCAAAAATATATATGTGTGTGTATATATGTGTATATACATATACACACACACACACACACACACACACGTATATATATATATTACCAGCTTTTCTGGTGGAACTGTTCATACTTCCCTTTAAACTAGGGGCCATCCTGTTTATCATAGGCAATACTTAAACTGAAAAACTAGAAAATTACACCCAAGCATTACTCGGATATGAAGATTTAAGTTTGCATAGTTAGTTCTGCTTTTTACATTTGGCTAATTTAAATATTAGAACACACTATTGACTTTACTTTGTGTTTCTTTGCTACATGTACCTGTTTGGGGAAAGGCAGTCTTATGCATATGGTCTTTTTATCCACAATAGGCCATGTAACAATGGTCACTAGGCCTGGAATACTTCCTTACCAAGAAACAAACAACTCACACAGCCTGTGCCAGGCTTATCACCTTCTATGGGATTATCTTTCCCTGTTTCAGACTCACTGAGGCCTGAGGGAGCTTACTTCTTTCTTCTACCATGTGAAAACACAGAAAAAGGCACAGTCTTGAAGGAAAGAGCAAGCCCTCACCAGACTAAATCTGCTGGTGCCTTGATCTTGGACTGCCCAGCCTACAGAACTGTGAGAAGTAAATTTCTGTTGTTACAAATCACCTAGTCTAAGGTATTTTGTTACAGCAGTCTGAACATACTAAGATGGAAATTGATACTGAAAAGTGGAGTGCTGCTATAATAAATACATAAAATTGTGGAAGCAGCTTTGGAACTGAGTAGTAAGTAGAAAATGGAAGAGTTTGGATGTTAATGCAAGAAAAAGCCTATATTGCTGTGAACAGAGCATTAGAGTGATTCCAGTGAGGGCTCAGAAGAGGGGAGCTGTAGAAAAAGCCTCAATCTTCTTAGAGATTACCTAAGTGATACCGATCAGAAGAATATTGGCAGAAATATGGACAGTAAAGGCTATTCTGATAATATCTCAGAACAAAATTAGGAAAATATTATTGGAAACTGGAGAAAAAGCCAGCCCTGTTATAAAACGGTAAAGAATTTTGCTAAAGTCTATTTATGCCCTAGTGTTATATGAAAGGGAGAACTTATAAACAATGAAAAAAGATATTTGGCAGAATAAATCTCTAAGCAAGGTGTTGGGGTGTGGTTGGGCTTCTCTTGGCTGCTTACAGTAAAATGTGAAAAAAGGGGGAAAAACGACAGAATGTACCATCAAAAGAGAAGCAGACGTTAAAGATTAGGAAAATTCTTGGCCTGGCTATGTTGTAAAAAATGAGAAAAATAGTTCAGGAGAGGACACCAAGGGTGTGGCCAGAAAACCTTATAACAAGGAGACTAGTATGAATGGGCAGAAACCCGGTGATATTAAGACAATGGAATAATGATCCCAAAGCTGTTTCTGAGCTTTTCAGGGCTTTTTCTGTCATGGTAGATCAGGCAGCCATTTGATTAGATTGTGTTTTAGTCCAACCATCACAGACCCAGAATGCCAGGACCTTGGGGGGCAGAAAGATTTCAAGACTTTCTACACTCCTGAGCAGAGTTCCTTGACAATCCAGCTGTGGCTCAAGTGGGCCCAGATATGGAGGTATGGCTCAGACTACTCCTCCAAAGTGCACAAGTGATAAATCTTGGCAGCATCCAATGGTGCTAATTTTTCAGTTGCACAGAATACAAGAGCTGCGGGGACGTAGCTACCTCCAGCTATATTTCAAAAGATGCTCCATAGCGTCTTGAATCCCAGGCAGAGAACTACCTAGCTACCTGATCAGGAGAAAGTCAACCAAATGACTGAGCTATTAAAAGATGCCTGTGTGTGGACAAGAACTATGGCAGCATCTTTCTGCCTGTAAGAAAAAATAAATATACTACTCATATGTATACTCATATAACAAATGATCTTTTAAAATAAAATATAAATTAATTCTCTTTCTGATGAATCTTGTGGCCAATAGGCAGCCTACTACCTATATGGACTGAAAATAGTAGTCCATCTTAGATATAAAAATGGTATAAGATTCAAGAGATGATCCTGGAAAATAAGGACAGCATATAATTTGGTGGCTCTTGCTAATTGAACCACATAATCCAAAGAGAAAAATAAGGACAAATTAACCAAAGACTAGGACCTGCCTGAATTTGACAGATTGACCACATCTAATCCATGGCCCCTAGCCACAAGCACTAATGGTGCCTTGCCACTGTTGACACCTATTCAGGTTATGGTATTGCTATTATATCCCAAAATGCGGATGCTAGAAATACCATAGCCTCCTTCAAAAAAACAAAAAGTGTCATGTTTGTAGATAATATATGAGGCTTTACTCTGACCAAGAAACATCTTTCACTGCCCAAGCACAACAGTGGGTGCACTCTCATAAAATGCAATGGGCTTATTATGTGCACTCTTACTTGCAAGTTAATGGAACCATCAAACAATGAAACAGTAGACTCTAACAACTAAAAATAGGACAACAAATAAGGCTTGCTAGTGGGGTGGTACCCACATCTGGCTAGGACAGTATGGACACTAAACATTGCACTCCATTGCAGGGGAAAGAGGCTACTGCAATGCATTTTGGGAAACACTGAGCTTGATGTTTGACATGGTGGATGTCATGGTAGATCAGGCAGCCATTTGATTAGATTGCGTGTTAGTCTGTTTTCATGCTGCTGATAAAGACATACTTGACACTGGGTAATTTATAAAGAAAAAGAGATTTAATGAACTCACAGTTCCACATGACTGGAGAGGCCTCACAATCACGGTGGAATATAAAGGAAAAGCAAAAGGACTGCTTACATGGTGGCAGGCAAGAGGGGACTTGTGCAGGGGAACTCCTCTTTATATATTCATCGGATCTCATGAGACTTATTGACTATCAGGAGAATAGCATGGGAAAGCCCTGCCCCCATGATCCAGTTACCTCCCACCAGGTCCCTCCCACAACATGTGGGAATTAGGGGAGCTACAATTCAAGATGAGACTTGGGTGGAGATACAGCCAAGCCATATTAGGCTGGGACTTCAAAAGCTCAAACTCAGTATTCCCACCATTTTTTCCTCTACTTAGAGTGCAAGTCTTAGAGATGGTTTGCAGTTCAGGTTGCCATTGTACCCTAAATAGCACCTCTCTGACTCTAATCTGAAGGCAATACTTACCCCTGGGGCCCTCCTTTTTATGGGATTGTACTGGGATGAGTAATGGAACCCAGGAGTGTTAGGGTGCTAAGATCGCTTTAGAGGCACTGGGAAATCCAATTCTTCCATTCTCATGAGTGACATTAACCAGCATGTCAAGTTTGTGCAGGGTGTGACCTTCCTTTCTGGACTGGATATTCAAGTCCAAAATATCTAGGTCGAGTAACAATGACAATGAGTACCCACATAGATAGTAGCCTGAGGACTGGGACAGACTGCCTGGGTTGCAATACTTAGACATCTAGCACCCCAACTAGTAAACAGGAAGGCCTCCAGCCACTGAAAGTACCAGAAGCAGGTAGTCAGTAGGGATACTAATGTCTCTCCCTTTTGTTCCTTGACAATACCCAGTGTGTTGTGGGTATAATAATGTAGTTGGAGTGCCTGAATTGACAACACATTGGTAAAGATTAGCCCAAGAGTAACAGTGAGTGGAGATTTGAAGGGTTATTGGATCTGCCACCCATGTATTCAGAATGTTTTCTCTGAATTTCCTCGAATAGTCCATGTGAGGCCTAACAACAGCCTGATAGGATTTCCAATGGTTATTAAAAGTTCCAGTTCAAGAGTGACACCCTCAGTGCAGTTCAAATATGCAGGGCACCCAATACTCCATGCATGAAGCTTACTTACCTCTTCCACAGACATAAAATCAGAAGTTAAAAAAAAATTAAAGGCACATTAAACATCACAGATAGTATGGGATGGTCCAAACATTGGGCAAATTTACCCTGCTACCTAATTCATGGTTAAATCAGACAAAGCTTTGTACCGTTGGACTACCGACTCTTATCACAACTTCAGACATCAATCACCACCTGAAGACGTCTGTCCTGCAGACCCTGACTCAACGATGGATGAATAAATGCACATTCACATCTGGTTCAGTGATTCAAGTGGGCTAGGAATGGTCATCACCTGCTTTCTGAGGGCGACTGCTGCCAATCCACCCAGACCCCCTATACATCCACACGTTTACTCAGTAAAGATTTCATAGCAGAGGTTCTAAGTCAACACGCTTGTGGATAGTTAACATGGTTAAAAGAGTGGCTTTACGAATGATAAAAAGCTTTAGGTTTGGGGACCCAGAGTAAACACCATTAACGGGTAATTCCCTTTGACCTCCCCCTGAGAGGACCATCCAGCACAAAGTTTAGATCAGTAAACAGTGTAGACACAAAGGGTTGTGAGGTAAACAGACTTAAACTGGGAAGGTCTTTTATTGTCCCTATCTTTTCCCTAACTTAATGGACTGGCTGCCTTTAGTCTGTCCCAATAAAATATTCTGGCCTTCCAAAGAGTTGAGACTAATCCATAACTTTCCCTAATATGTCCCTAATATTTTTCCAGCCACCCCAAGTGAATTCCAACAACAACTGCTCTCTGACCAGCGTTACATGTGCTCCCCTGGATTATATGTTCCTCTGTGGGGCATACTAGACTTCAGAGTGCCTGCACCCTCACATGGGCATGCTGGTTAGGAATGTGAGGGTCTCAGGTGTTTTTTTCAAAATGACACTAAATTGGAAGGATCCACATTTCTGACGCATCACAGGGTTGCCTGAGACACCTCTGCCAGGAGGACAAACTGACAAGCTGGTTCTATTCTACTGTCTGTGTCCTCACATCCAATATAGGCATACATTTCCTGGAAAAACAATACGCAACTTGCCATTGACTCTGATGGAGTTAGTTAACACTACTGCCTGAGCCATCTAAGAACAAGATTCACTAAATTCACTAGCCAAGGGGGTGATGAATAACTGAATAGACCTCAGTTATCTGCTGGCAGAACATGGTGTTAGTTGTGTTATGGTCAACATCGCTTGCTATTTACCTATCAGTATTCAGGGAGGGTAGAAACCAAGCTGAATATCCACACTCCGTGACGTGCTTGTCAGTTATACATCCACAGTCCACCTAGACTCATTTTTTACCTCTTTGGTTACCTTAATCAAAGCACTTGGGATTTCTGACGAGAACCGTTCTCCTGGTTCTGCTTCCGCTACTGACTCTGGTAAAGTGCTCTTTCAAAATAAAAGAGGCTCTTTGTGCAAACTGCATCTACACAAGTTGTTCAGGGGCCTCATGGGACACAACTACACCTCCAAATCAAGGTGGGTGATTTGATATGTTTTATCTGCTGTTTCAGTGGCTAGACAAGAGTCAGGATGGGCTGTAGGGAAAGGCAGTCTTATGCACGTGGTCTTCCAACTCCACAACTTGGCCACATAAGAATGGGCCTTAGGCCTGGAACGTTTATTTACCAGGAGACAACCGCCACCACTTTTGCCAGGCTTTTTTTCTTATATGGGAAAATCTTTCCCTATTTCAGACTCAATATGTGCTCCTCCATTTTGCTTAAGTGTGTGCATAAATGGTCCAATTCTGTAGCACACTTCCAGCTTTTAGTGTTTCAGACTCCAAGGGGAAAGGGAAAGAGTCCTTCTGCTGCAGCACAAGAGAGACATGTACAGACCAACGGCCCTGTGTGGGCTTCCAGGAGGGACCCACTGGCCATGGGAGACTGACACACGCTGTTGAAAATGATTTTACTCTATCTCTTCTCTATGTAAGTAAAGTGTTGTTCTATCCATGGCCTGACTGTGTTGTGTTTTCCTTGGAAACTCTGATATCAGGTTACATTGGGCAGAAGTGTTTGGACTTCTATTCCTGGTGGTTGGCATGGTGATGATTTTTGCTACCCTCCATGTAATTGGAGTCCTCTTCCAACACTGGTAACCTGTGCATAGTGGTCTTCTCAACAATGACTATCTGTGATTAATTGTAGGACCCCTTTTTCACTTGAGAATGAGATAAAAATTGCTGATAAACAATTTTCCTGTATTGGTTGCAATATATACATTTTTGTGATTACTGTGCTTATTATTTCTTCTGTTTAGTCTTTCCCGCTTATGGAAACAAATATGCATATAAATAGCCCATAATTAATAGAATGGCATGTGTATATATATATATACACACACACACATATATATAACACTATATATTTATTTATGATAATTGATAAAAAATTTTTATTAGAATTGATTAAAATTGATAAAAATTAGACATACTGTAACATTCAAACATCTTTTGCTTTGAAACTAAATATTTTTATTTTCTATTTTAGATCCATTGTTCTTCATTTGAAGAATGTTGGTAATCTAAAATTTTCTTGACACAAGAGATGGAACCAACTACCTCCCTTGATGACATTTCTCTTTTCTTTAAATGTATAATCTTGGCACTGAGGCACATACATATGATATGTAGTAGTAAGCAAGGCGCTTACATTAAGAGTGACAGAAATTGGGAATATTTTTAGGTATTTTATCAAATGTAGTTTATGTTAATCCTTTGCCACCTGTGTAATTTAATTTACTGCTATGACTTAACTGGCTAATTTGGCCAGTCAACTGAAACTGAAAGAAAAGTTGCTAAGAGATTCTTCACTGAACCCCAAGAGATGGGTGAGAGTCAGAATCTGATGTTATTGTACATAGAGGCTTTAAGAAGACAGCACAAGCCAAGCAACTTCTAGAACTGGGTATCAAATGAGTCAAAGAATGGAAGCATAGATCTTCCGCATGCCTCTATATGAAGCATCCCTCCATAGAGCCATCCGAAGATTGCGCAGACGCTTTGGAGAAATAGGAGGTAGCTATCCTTGGAATAAGTATCATCTTCTTGCCGTGGGTACCAGCACTTATGAAGCGGTTCCAAGCAACCCTGAGAACAGCAGACAGTTGGCAAAGGGAAGCATGAACTGGAGAGGAATAAACAAAGCAGGTGTTACTTGGTAACTGATGCTGAAAGACTGGGTTGTGAGCACAGCTGAGGCATACTTTTAGTGGGAATAAGTTCGTACTAGTGAAGATAAGCAGATTGGGATCTCTGTAATATGCTTATAGATACAATCATGTCCCATTTTGTAACCACAGATGGCAAACCCAGGTGACACTTGTGTTTAAGAGCTCAACCCCTTTTGTTAACCACTGTATTAAGGTAGAATTGACATGTAAAAAGCTGTTAATGTTTAACGTATCCAACTCAATTAATATAAAGGTAAGTATGCACCCATGATAACATCACCACTATCAAAGCCATAAGTTTTTTCATACCCTATCATTAGTAGTGGTAATGTTTTGTGTGTGTGGTGAGAACACTTAACACAATATCTTTCCTAGCAAATTTTAAGTATGCAATACAACATTGTTAGCCATAGGTACTGTGCTGTGTACTGGATCTCCAGAACTTATTTATCTTATGTAAATGAAATTTTGTGCCCACTGACCACAATCTCACCATTGACTCCTCCCCTTAGGCCCTGACAACCACTATTCTACTCTCTGCTTCTCAGAACTCATCTCCTTTTACCTAACAACCACTTTGCATTCATTTAAAACCCTGCAATGTTTCTTAATCACTGTATAGTGGCCTATAAGTCCCCTTTGTGATCTGACTCCAACTCACTGGCCTCATTTCTTATGTTTCCTGTCATCTCCACTGGAATTCTCACAGGTTTTAGAAAACAGCCATTCCAATGCTGCTTTTCTTTGTAGTTCCTTTGCCTGAAATGTTTTTTCCCCCAGATACTGCATGACTTGTTCGTTCTCGCTTTAGTTCCCTTCTCAAAAGCCACATTCTCAGAGTGGCCCATTCTGTCCACAAACTTGGAAATAATAAATAATTTCTCTCTGATTCCTTTCCCCTGATTCAGTTATTAATCTTAATATGGCATCACTTCTTATAATACTTTTATTTACTTATTGTCTGTCTTTCCAGTCCCTACACTGTCATTGTGAGTTCCATGAAGACAGGGTAATATATTTATGTGTCTTTAATGCATTTAATTACCATAATAACATTTATCACATAACATGCTTCCAATAGTTATTTAGTGAATGTGTATGTAGTAGTTAAAGCAGGGATTCTGGAGCAAAATTGCGTACATATTTACTAATTATGTGACCTTTGTCTCTTCATATATAAAATGGGAATAACATTATATGCTCAGGATTGATAAGAAGATTATATAAGTTAATATGTATACAGTATAGAGAAGAATGCCTGGCCTACAGCGGGTCCCATTCAAATGATTTTTATTATTCATTTAGTTTTAACCATAAAACAGATACTTCTCTTATTTGCTGTACTAAGAGTTCATGCTCAATATGTAATCACCATCACATTGTTGATAATGGGTTTGGTAATTTTCATTACATTTTTGGCAGTGGTATTCACACTTGGATCTGGATCAAGGAAGAGGGAATGGAACACAAAAGAACTTATAAAGAAAGCTTTGGTAACTTGCTATTCAGGAAGAATAATAAAGCAAGCAGAAGAAAGTTTGGATCTTGAAAAACTAGTAAGGTAATGGAACCATTTAAATAAGAAAACGAGAATGAGAAAACGGTTAATAAGGAAGGATTATGAACTAGTTCTAATTCCTTAAGAGTACAGTCTAAGTTTCAAAAATCTATAGGTACCTTCTATGGGTAACCTGAAGAAGGAGTCCTGTGCCCTTAACTATACCTCCTCCTCTGAACACAAGTTCCAGAGCAGGTACTACATAAACATCTTTGTTCATTTGCAGGTGATCCACTTGGAGGTCTGGAGCCCTGTTTTAGTGTGGGTTGCTCCACTTATCAAGTCTTCCATATCCTCAGCTTGCCTCATTCATTAGCTAGAAGATAGCAGAGGGTTAGGTCATGGTTTACCCAGGGCATGTGGCTACTGTACTCTTTGGAGCTTTGGCCACAGTATATTCTGATTCCGCCAGTCCCACTGCATCCTCCCCCGGTTAATGCTATTTCTGGAGAAATTGAGCAACCACCAAGAATACAAGAATACCCCGTCCATCACTTTTTCCAAAACTACCTACTCTCATTCCTACTGTATATGTGTTTACAACAGAACGCAGAAAGCTCCAGATGTGTACGGTCAGCAAAGCAGATTACCTACTTGGTTTTATACCTGGTAGGAATGGAAATTGGTATCCCTAACTATTGAAAAAAAAAACTATCCTGGCCCTCTAGAATAAGTTTCATGTCCTGGAGTTTCAGCCAGAATGAAGTGGTTAATAGTACTATATAGCACCTCTGTCTTGAAGGCAATTTAGCAACATATTTTGCTCTTAAGTATTCCATCATCCAGGATTTATAATAAAATTACCCAGCCCAAAGTTTACCACACTACAGGGATGACCCAGAGCTTCTCTGACACTATGATGGGCTGATATTTAAACTTCTTCAAGTCCTGTTGGGCTGTAATTTCTTAAACATGATTCTTTGTCCTCAGGCTCTTTTTTAACCCTTTTATGTCAATTTATGGGGAAGAGGGATGTTTTGTGCAGGCAGCCCAGATCTATTGTTTCCAAAAAGTATAGCTTTTGCCTCACCCAAATGTATGCCCACTTCTCAACTAAAGGGCCTTGTGAAAAATTGAGTTTGAATGCGTAAGGTATTTTGTTCAAGAACCCAGAGCTTCTTTAAAATCATTGTAGACAACAGTCATCTGTCCCTAAGAGATTCCATGGGGATCACCAAAGCACAACAGAAGAAAAAAACAAAGTGGTACTTGTGGTTAACTGTGGTTGCTACTCATAGTACAGTACAGAGAATTCTGATAAAATGCTTTGGGGTCTCCTCCCTTCTTCCTGGGTATCAAATGAGTCAAAGTAAGAGTCCCTTCTTACTAAGCTTTATCTGTATCTTAGGATTTTGAGACTTGTAAAGGTAATGACTTGAAGGAAAGATAGAATTGGGCTCTTTCCTTCAAAGAGTGACCATTTTACAGTCTTTGCACAATATCTGTGATTCACCTATTTTTTTAGTGACACCAGCAGTTTGGACACCTATCAGTACCTACAAATCTATGGCATATCAGATAGGTATTAGTAAACTCTTTTCCAGCAAGACAAACTTTAATCCCATTTTTTCACTCAACAAAACGTTTTAAAATCACCCATTATATGTCAGGCTATGATCTAGGCACAGAGAAACAGAGGTGATCAAGACAGATAAAATCCAGGATGTTACAGTGCTTACATTTCAGATGAAAAAGTCCATGAATACATAAAAAGGTAATTTTAACTAAATTAAGAATTTGAAATAAATTGGACTAGTATATGATTGAGATGGAGTGCTCTGCCTAGGCTAATCAGGGTGTGACAGTTGAACTGAGAAGTCTGACATAATTAAGAGGGAAAAAATATCTAGTGTCACAGAAGCATAATATGTACTGGAGAAAATATCAGACAGGGGACCAGAGAAAGTATCCTGAGCCTGATCAGGAGTTCAAAAATTACTGAAACTCAAACGCTAGAGTCACAGGGGGAAATCTATTTAAGTGGTTATCATCCGAAATGTATTTTCACTACATACCTTGTGCCAAAAACAGAAAGGTTCCTACTTGAACCTATTCATTTTACTAGAGATCCTCTCCTGTAGAGTTATACCATATAATGGAACCCTGACTTTTCATCATTTGTTGCTCCAAACACCCCTTTAAAATTCCACCTTCCTCTCTAGACCCCAGTGGCCTGACTCTAGGTAACTGACTGGATATACCATAGGGAAGGTGACGGATTCTCAACAGTGAAAAGTCTGGCCTCAATACCTTGTTTATGAGTGAGAGTGCAGCATGGATCTGTAATCATGGAACTCTTGCTGATTACGTGAAAATGCCCAGCATGAAGTTTATAACTTCCACTAAGAAATCTGCACAACCTGCTCAATTATTCCATCCAAGGGAGGGGTTGACTGGACATGTATACAAACACTGCACCTCTACCAGCTTCCTGCTTTCCAGTAGGCTCAATCAAATGTATCTCAATTAAAGTAAGTAGATAAATGTAAGAATCCATATGAAAACAAACTGTAAATAATAATAAGCCAAGCTAATAAATAAAAAAAAACAAGTAGCTTAACTGGCATCCAATCACTAGTTTGCTTCATCGCCTTAGCTTTGCCTCAAACCCTACGTGCTCTTTCTAATTGCTCAAAATATGAATTTCTCCCATGAATATGCACATCAACAAAGATAGACATATATACACATGGCTCAGGGAAGTAGGAATACCAGTTCAAACCTGTCCTCACTTTGGCAGGAGATAGCCCTTATGTTATTATTTTTTAAAATATCCCTGAAGATTCATTAACATCCCAATCACTGTGGAATCTGAGGCACTCATCTGCCTCCTCTGGTGAGAGGCAAAGGGAGAGAGGAAGATTTTATACATATAATATATATATAATATATATTATATATATATAGTTGCATTTTAGGTTTTGGGGTACATGTGAAGGACATGCAAGATTGTTGCATAGGTACACACATGGCAGTGTTGTTTGCTGCCTTCCTCCCCATCACCTATATTTGGCATTTCTCCCCATGTTATCCCTCCCCAACTCCCCACCCCCCACTGTCCCTCCCCTAGTTCCCCCCCCCACAGACCCCAGTGTGTGATACTCCTTCCCCTGTGTTCGTGTGTTCTCATTGTTTAACACCCACCTATGAGTGAGAACAGGCGTTGGTGGATTTTCTGTTCTTGTGTCAGTTTGCTGAGAATGATGGTTTCCAGCTACATCCATGTCCTTACAAAGGACACGAACTCATCATTTTTTATGGCTGCATAGTACTCCATGGTGTATATGTGCCACGTTTTCCCTGTCCAGTCTATCATCAATGGGCATTTGGGTTGGTTTCAAGTCTTTGCTATTATAAA
>CAUYLG010039902.1:0-27106 GCA_963573385.1 Cacajao melanocephalus
GACTGCATTCTAGCCTGGGCAGTAGAACAAGAATCCTGTTCTCTCTCCCTCTTTTCCTTCCTCTTTCTTTCTCTCGTACAGTCTTTTTTTTTTCTTTCTTTCACTCTCACTTTCTTTCCTCTCTTTTTCTTTCAAAAAAAAAAAGAAAAGAGGTGTATAAAGAGCTGAAAATGTGGGACTACTGTCCTCTCTCCCTTATTCCAAACCAACTATCTCACCTTTTAGTGTTTTATATATTTGCGTCTTTACAAGCTTTTCTCTAAAAAATCATCATTTAGCTTAAAAAAATTAAAGCCATTGTATCTGACAGTAAGCCCATTGAAGACAGTCATCTATGCTTAGTTTTGGATTTACATTTTTTTTAACTTTCTTCAGGCACTATTTTTGATATATTCTTTTCCCAATCTCCTTCCACTTTCTAACTATAATTCTGTATTTTAATCTTTGTTATACTTTATATATTTAGTCAGTTACATTATGTATGCTATAGGATTTTTAAATAGGTTATGCCAAATTATTCATTTTGAAAGATATAAACAAATCAAAAGACATATTTGTATACAATGAGTATAACTCAGATACAATTAGTTTGAAAATGATTAAATTCTACTTTCCTTCATTTCCCACTATCATCAGTTGTAAGGTTATCACCAGCCTGCCTCCTAAATTTTTGGGAATGCAGAATCAGCAGAATAGATATATGAGGAAATTCAAGAGAAACTAAGGAGGGTTTGGCTGAAAGATTGTGATGGTCTAGTTAATAGGGAGCAACAGGTAACTTCTGGTATTCCTGGAGTTACATAACATTTGCTGAATTGTTAAATAACATTGGCAGAATTCTAAAATGGCCACCCTGGATTCCCAGGTGCTGGTTATTCAATTAAACATTAATCTATATACTGGTATGAAGGAACTTTTCAGGTGTACTAAAGTTACTAATCAGTTGACCTGAAGGTGGGAAGATTATCTGGGTGCACCTAACATAATCACATGAGCCTTATAAAAGCAGAGTGTTTTCTCTGATTGACAGTAGAAGAAATAAAGAGACTTGCACACATGAAAAGGACTCAGTGTGCTGCTGCTAACTTCAAGATAGGGCTGGGGGATACATGGAACAGGATGTGGGCAGCCCTAAGGGCTGAGAGCAGTCCTCAGCCAACGGTCAGCAAGAAAACAGGGACCTCCAACCTACGACACCACAGCCTGGATTCTGCCAATAACCTGGATGGGTCCAAAGTGAATTCCACCCCCAGAACTTCCAGGTAAGATCCAGCCAGGTAAACACCCTGATTTTGACTTTATGAGACGCTGAACAGAGAATTCAGCCAAGCCTCCTCAGACTTTTGATCTGTATATCTGTGAAGTCATTGGTATTGTTTTAAGCCACTAAGTTTACAGTAATTTGTTACACAGCAGTAAATAATTAATAGAACATTTCTAACCTAAGATTCCTCGTGGCAGTATAGGGCATAACACTGTAGAACAAAAGGTTTTTCTTCAGTTTGTTTGTTTGTTTTTTGAGATGTACAGTATCGCACTACTGTTACCCAGGCTGGAGTGCAGTAGCATGATCTTGGCTCACTAAAACCTCCGCCTCCCAGGTTCAAGCAATTCTCCTGCCTCAGCCTCCTGAGTAGCTGGGATTACAGGCACCCGCCACCACATCCAGCTAATTTTTGTATTTTTAGTAGAGATGGGGTTTCACCATATTGGCCAGGCTGGTCTCAAACTCCTGACCTCAAGTGATCTACCCACCGTGGCCTCCCAAAGTGCTAGGATTATAAGCGTGAGCCACCATGCCCAGCATAACAAAAATTTTGATGGCATTTCTCTGCACTCCAGGGATGCCCTCAGTTCAAAGCACCCACAGATCAAACCACTGGAGGATTTCCAGGCTTAAACATTTTCTTTTTTGGCTCTTCTCAATGGCAGTATCTATAAACAAGTTCAGCCAAACTCATTATTTGATGAATATAGTCTCATGAAATTATTTTACTGAATATAGCCTTTTAAAAATCTATAGGCAGTCAAACTTCATACACATACATAGAGATAGCAATATCGAACAATTTTGTAATGTATGTTCCAGGAAATGTGTTGGATATATAGGTGATTATTTTATTTTGTTAATATAAACTTTTATTCAATGTCTCATGTGATGCTTTCACAGAGGGTCCAGCTTTGGTTTCATCTCTCCTTCCTCTTCTTCACCATTTCTTCTCAGGCAACTTCATCTAATTCTGTGGTATCCAGTACAGAGATAATAACTTTCAAATTTCTATCTTTAGCTCCAATTTTCTCCCTAAATATAGATCCATTTTATCACCTGTCTATTTAATCTTACCAGGATAGCTCATAGAAGTCTTGCAGAGTACATATCCCAAACTAAAATTGTTCACGTTTTCCATGCCTAAGTCTCTCCTGTCCTTCCCCATCCACTGACATTCTCTTTTTTCCATATTTTCTAGCTAGAGACATTGTCACTCATCCAATCTCCTGAGCTAAAAAGCTAGATGACAACTTCAGCTTCACTCTTTCCTTCAGTCCCCACGTAGTCCCAAAGTCCATTGAGTCTACTGTTTTCACCTCTCTCCAAATAGTCTCCTCTCTTTTATTCATGTCTGACCTGTGCTAGTTCCTCCTCTCTCACCTGGCCTATTACAACAGTCTCCTAACTGCCTGACTTCTGGTCTCTGACCTCCATGCATGACATCCCTGCTAAGCATTTCATCAAGCTGGCTGTTACTTGCAAGATAGTCCCAAGTTCTTGTTATGTCTCACATGGCTTTTCATGACTAATCCCAACGTATTTCACCAGCCTCTTTCCCTTTCCAGTTCCCACTGGCCAGCACACTCTGACCTTTTCATCCACCTTTACTGCCACCAAGAAACACCCTGTGGTCCTTGCTGATGTTACAGTAGCCCTTCTGCCCACATACACCCTGAACAAACCCCTCCTCACGTCATTCTTCCCCAGCTGAAATGCCACATTCTCTCTTAGTTTGGGTTCTCCTGAAAGCCCAACCTGAATCTGGGGCTCGAATGCAGGTGATTTACTTGGGAAATGATGATAGGAAGTAGGAGAGGGAGGTAGGAAGATTGAGAAAAGGAAGAAAGAAAAGTAAGTAAAGCTGCATTATCAAGGTTATTGCTATAGAGCATGTCAGGGCCTTTGAAAACCACACAGAATTTTTCTCAGGGTTGTCTACTTAAAGTCAATTGGCTTCTGTCCCCTCATGTCAGATGTTACCCCCAGGAGTATTTAATACTTGGCCACTGCTTCCAGATCTTGATGCTTCAGAGAAAACCCTCCACAGACATGCTGAGAGGTACAGGTCACACTCTCAGTGTGTCAGAACTGTCCCCCTCCTGGGCAATGAAATCAGAAGTGGACTGAGGAGCTATTGTGAAAGGCCCCAAAAGCATCTGCTACACCATTGCGAAGCTTTCTTTTATTTGCCCAAAGAGAAGAGGTTTCCAAGGTCCTCTGACCTTAGCCCTGTTGCAGCACTTTGATTGTAGTTTTTGGTTTAGTGCTCTCTTCCCTACACCGGGCTCTGGACTCTTGAAGGACACACCCTGCTGTAGAGCAGCTGGCCCCTACAGAATTCCTCAAATGTTTGTTAAATGAATCAATCCATAAAGCTTATCCTAAGCCGTTCCATGGTACTAACCATCTAACTCCACATATTTTGAACACAGATAAAAAGATAACTCATTCATAGAAAGTATAAGATCTGCAGCCCTAGCTGTCGAATATATGACCAAATACTTTTCACTCAATTCAAAATGCTACAGTAAAGTTGTTTTCTTCCCGGCCTTTGTAATTTAAGAAGTACTAAGTAAAGGAGACAGAGAAAGCAAATCCTCTAGGCTGACGGAGTTTAAAATTCACTCTTCAATATGTCTTTATTATATTTTTATAAAATCTTTGTTGCTGTAAACTCAATCGATAAAAAGTTACCTTTAAAATAATTTAAGCAAGTGGCTATATTTTTTCTACTCCAGACTTATTCAAATTAATTTAAAAGATTTTTTTTTCCTGTACCCTTCTCCTCCTGTTTGCTTGATGTACTCTGACATAAATTCAATACAAATATGGGTGGCTGTTCAGAGGGGCAGCCTAGAAATGTTAATTGGCTGATCAAAATAACAGCCTCATCCTAATTCTAGGCAGCTCTCATCCCTAAAAGAATCATGTTCCCAAATTCCTATAAATTTAAAAATAGAATTCCAGTGCCTTTGATTGAGTGTGCCAGTTTGCATTATTTTTCCATTTTATAAAACTTATGGTTGGAAAAAAATGTGCATTGCACACAAAAATGTGTAAAACACAACTCATAAGTAATCTTTACAGTTAACTTGAAATTATTATGTAGCTGTTGGTTTTGATAATTTTAGGTATTCCATTCAACAACTCTTTGTTGTATACTTACCGTGAGCCTGGAACTGTGCTGATGGCTGTATTTATTCTTAAGCATGAAGAACCACTCTGCCATTTCAAACTCTGTCGGTCCACAGGGTTTTAATGTCTTATCATCGAACTCTCCTTGAAAGCCAACTTGGTTTCATTTAGAAAAGCTAACCAAATCCCACTAATTAGGCATACACCTAAAATAAGGATTTTTTTTTTTCCTGCAAAGATGTTTGCCATCTGTTAAAACTGATAGTCACTACAATTTTAAGCAATGGCTATACTTAGCTTTACATTTCAGTTCTTACCTAGTCTTTTCTTTGCCCAGCAGTATTTTACCCTCTCCTGTATGTGTGTTATACACAACATAAAATTTACTGTTTTAACAACTGTAAGTGTGCCACTCAGTGACACTAAGTACATTCACAATGCTGTGCAACCATCCCCTCTATTTCTAGAAATTTTTCATCATCCCAAACAGACACTTGGTACCCATGAAATAATCCCCCAAGCTGCCCCTCTCCCTCAAACCCTGGTAATCTCTATCCTATTTCCCACGTCTATGAATTTACCTATTATAGGTACCTCACATAAGTGGAATAATACCATGTTTGTCCTTTGTCTGGCTCATTTCATTTAATGTAATGTTTTTAACGTTCAATTATGTTGTAGCATGTATCAGAATTTTATTCCTTTTTTATGCCCAAATAATATTCTATTGCATGTACAAACTGCACTTTGATTATGAATTCTTCTGTTGATGGTCATGGGTTGTTTCCACCTTTTTGCTATTGTGGATAATGTTGCTATCAACCTTTTACAAGAGCCTGTTTGCATCCTTATTTTCAATTGTTATATACCTAGGAATGGAATTGCTGGACCGCATAGTAAATCTGTATTTAGCATTTGTAGAAACTGCTGAACTGTTTTTCACAGCAGCTGTACAATTTTACATCTCACCAGCAATGCACAAGAGTTCTGATTTCTCCATGTCTTTGCCAACAATTGTTATTTTCTTTTTTTTTTTTTAAAAAAGAGCCAACATAATGAGTATAAAGTGGCATCTCATTGTGGTGTTAATTTGCATTTTCCTAATGACTAATAACATTGGGTTGAACATGTTTTCATATGTGTATTGGCCATCTGTTTATCTTCTACCGACAAATATCTATTCAAGTCCTCTGCCCATTTTTGAATTGGATTATTTATTTTCATTGTTGTTGAACTGGGTTTTGGCATTAGACAAACACATGATTAAAATTCAGTTCCACCATTTACAGACCTATGGAGTTCATTTAAAATGCCCAAGCCTCAGTTTCCTCATTTGTAAAATGAGGCCATTAATAACCACCTCAGGATATTGATGTCAGATGTAAGTAAGATAATGGTGTGGAATCACCTAATAGTATGTGTGGCATATGGTCAGGACTCAACAGATGTAGCTCTATTTTGAAAATATTAGCTATTTGTTCTTAGCTATCTGGTTTTATTTGTAGAAAGTGAAGCAAAATGACCACCCATCAGAACCAATTGCTTAATCTATTCTCTTAAGGTGGACTGCAATATCCTTCCATCTTAAAGAAAATTGACAAAGAAGAAAACTAAAGTTAGAGGCTAGTTCTTAGTCTCTCAATCACTTAAGCAACCAAAAAGAAAATCTGAATAGGTCAATAAATAATGTGTTAATTTTTAAAAAACTTTATAAACACTTGATTTGATAGCACTAAACACTCATAGCTATTTTTATTATTTATTTAACTTTTCTTATTAACATCTGGACAAATTTATTGGCAAAAATATCAAACCAAATTTTACATTGTCATTCCAATTTCTCTCTTACTAGCACTCATACAAGATAAATCAAATTGAGGAGGTTTTTTTTTTTGACAGAGTCTCACTCTGTCACCCAAGCTAGAGTGCACTGGTGTGATCTCAGCTCACTGCAACCTCCATCTCCTGGGTTCAAGTGACTCTCATGCCTCAACTATCCAAGCAGTTGGGACTGCAGGTGCATGCCACCACCCTGGCTAATTTTTTGTATTTTTTAGTAGAAACAAGTTTCACCATATTGGCTAGGCTGGTCTCAAACTCCTGGCCTCCGTGATCTGCCCACCTTAACCTCCCAAAGTGCTGGCATTACAGGCATGAGACGCCATTCCCAGCCAAGTTAAGGGATAATTAGTAGAAAGATAATGGTACTTTCTGGCTAAATGGGAGATTTAGAAACACTATTCCAGCTCTCAACAGAGAGAAGAGAACATTGAGGGACATTAAACTAAGAAAAGATTCACATTGGTCTCATCCATTGTTCAAAGATTAAGCATAATGATATTTTTAAAAGACTTTAAAATTTGATATGACATCTAGCCAAAGAGGAGAAAATTTATTCTTATTATTATGTATGTGTCTGGCTGAAAAGGAGGATGGATTAAGTGTTTTATCATCTGATAAAAGCCAATGAATTGGGCAATGAAATAATTTATTTTCAAGTCCAGTCTATGACTTGATACTTCCTATCTCATGTAGTAATGCAGAAGAAGATATAGGATTAATTTTAAAACACATGAGACTGCATTATGGTATAATGGTTTGGCTCATGGACTCCGGAGTCATATGGTCCAAATACCAGGATCTCCTAGTCACCTAGAACAAGTGACTTAACCTCTGATTGCTCACCTGTCAAATGGGCTTAACAACTGTGCCTGCTTGAATTCAGTGGGCAATGTATAAAAGCACTCAGACCAGTAGCTGGCAATGACAAATACATTTTACCTCTTTCTACTATCACTATCATCAGTGAGAAAACTCCATTGTGTGGATGACATTTTTACTCCTGGAAAAACATGAGACACGTCTTATTTTGAATATGCCCATTGAATGAGGATGAAACTATTTGGAGAGGCTTCATCTCCCAGACCAAGAAAGAATTCTATCACAGTTTTTGCTGTCTTTAGCACAAAGAGAATATACCACACAGCCCAAAGGAATGATTTCTACCAGAATCTTCCATTAATTGTTTCATTTTGCCTCTTAATTTCTCAAATTTAGGGATTTTTTTCAACTAATGCATAACCAGGCATTTCCTCTGGACGTGACACAACTCTGTGGCATAGACAGGAATTTACCATCTACCCATAAACATTTTGCTAGGACAGGAATCTCCCAGCCACAAATTATCCTCATTAGTTCATCTCTCTGGCTGCAATTGTGTGAATGGTCTTGGGAATGTATCTCCCGCTTAAAGTAAAGACCTGAAAGCAAACACAACATATTCAAAGAAGCACA
Source organism: Cacajao melanocephalus (assembly GCA_963573385.1). Taxonomy (NCBI): domain Eukaryota; kingdom Metazoa; phylum Chordata; class Mammalia; order Primates; family Pitheciidae; genus Cacajao; species Cacajao melanocephalus. The sequence goes on from CAUYLG010039902.1 coordinate 7,700, forward strand.
AGGCACATCACTCCCACAAAGAGAGAGTAAACACTCAACTCCTATTCCTTGTTGAACAATAACTTGAGGTGTTTTTTTAGCTGTCTAAAATGAAAGAAAAAAGAGAAAGAGAAAGAGAAAGAAAGAAAGAAAGAAAGAAAGAAAGAAAGAAAGAAAGAAAGAAAGAAAGAAAGAAGAAAATAAAGAAAGGAAGGGAAAAAGAGAGAGAAAGAGGGAGGGAGGGAGGAAAAAAGGGAGGGAAAGAGGGAGGCGGGTAGGCAGGTAGGCAGGCAGGAAGGAAGGACGGACGGACTTCGATGAGGTAAAACATTAAACGGCTTTTAACTGAAAATGCAAAGCCATTCACATTTGCCCTAATACTTCCTAAGTAAGTGTTGCAAAGGCCTTTTACATACTGTCTATTTCAATATTACCTCCAAATGAAAATGGCTTTGAGATATCTTCTGTATTCTCTGCTGGGGCCTGAAAAGAAATCACTGCATTACCTTGCATTTGCTCTTAGAGTCATTAGCCTTCGACAGCACCATCATTTAAGAAATTTATCATCAGTGCTGTCCTTCGCACAATGTATTAGTGCAATACATTATAGGAGCACCTTACTCTGATGATGTATGGCTCCTAAGATGGCAACATCTGGGGATGAATGGATCTAAGAATAGATTTGGTGTAAGAGAATAAATGCATAGATCCACCTTGGTAGTGTTATTCCAAAATAAACCAGTATTTGTTGTTCTCAACCTACTCCTCCAACCCTCATAACAATCTTTACAACTTCTTCGATTTAGGAAAATGATTCTTGATGACATTAAACCGATTTTTGATGACAAAGAGGAAACGTTTCTAAAATTAGTGGGTTGGTGCATTGAGAGATAACCTAGCACAAGCTTGATAATAAATTTCAGTCATGGCTTTCAAGAAAACTCTAATTTAGTCCACCTCTTACTCACTTAAATTTTTCAGTAGATTCTCCAAAGGAGAGAAAGGAGATTAACATCTGATGTCTTCAAGGGTATTAGAACAAAAATTGAGTCACAATTAATTAGTCTATACCAAATTCTCGCTTTCTACATGGCTGATGATACATTTTTCCTAAAGCTTAATCCTCCCATTTCCATTCTTCAAAGTCCAGAATGCTGCCCTCTCCATTACTTTGTCTAAATAGGAAGCAAATATTTTAGCTAACTACAGAAATAAATCATTATGAACATTCAACCTCAAAGAAAATTATAGCAAATGAAAATGCCTCAATCACCTGATTCATGGACAGAATTGTGATCTGCAGGGACACAGACTTCTTTGCTAAAATGGTTGTAAAGAACCCATTTTACAAACTCCTAGTTCCATTTGGGAATCATCTTTACTTTATCATTTTAAGCACTGTACCTCCAGGAGTCAGTGCTAAAACGATGTCCTAATTCAATTTGTTGCCCTATTCCACCATCCGGGGATGCTTCTGTAACTGGGGTTAATCAATATTTATTATGCTAAGAGAAAAAGAAAAGACTAGTTAGGATAAAATGTCATGCTTGCACAATCACACAATTACGTCCTATTAACATATTTCCCCCAACTATGTTGACGTTGCCAACCAGTTCAGAATCTTAGTGTGGTAAACTCAGAGGACCCTGCCTCCTTTTACTCCATGATCACCAACATGAATCACTAAAGAGACTTGGAGCTTCCATCAGCATCTCTTGGCCTACTATAAGATTATAATATTATGTGATCTTAACAATTTTCCTACCACAGGATGTTGTGGACAGAGAAAAAAATCCTAGTCTAGACCACTTGTCTGTGGTGATCAGGGACTTCATATCGCTTCGATATTTCTGCAGTATGTCATCTTTTAGACTCTGGCAAAGCAAGACCCTCTACTATTTGGACAAGCTTTACTAACCAGTAGGAAATCTTGATTTCAGCGGGAAAGAAACATAGAGGCCAAAAGAGACACAGGAAAGTGAGAATGACTGAAAGAGAGGAAAAAGTAGAAAGGAGGAAGGAATGGAAAAAAAATGGATAAAATAAATAAATTGCTGACCTTCAAACTGTCTTATATTCAACTGGCTAACAAAAACACTAAATCAGAAACACTAGTTCCTGAAATCAGAAATCCTATTTTCCGAAGTTAAAACAGAATATACTCAATGTCTGGAGAGCAGCAGTAAATATCATCTTCCAATGACATGATTTCCTTTCATAAAATAAAATTTAACAAAATAAAATACCTAAGTAAGGAACACATCATTGTGTCATTAAACAATTTTCCAAAATTATTTTCTCTTTTTTTACTTTTATAAAATTACCAAAATTTCACTGTTGGTCATTTCCATTACCCTTGAACAACATGGGTTTGAAGTGCATGAGTCCAATTATATGCTGATTTTCTTCCATCTCTGCCACAACAAGACTAACCCCTCCTCTTCCTCCTCCTTTTCAGCCTACTCAATATGAAGATGATGAGAATGATGTATGATGATTCACTTCTACTTAATGAATAGTAAATACATTTTCCTTATGATTTTCTTAATAACATTTTCTTTTCCATAGCTTACTTTATTGTAAGAATACAGTATATAATACATATAACATACAAAATATGTATTAACAGGCTGTGTATACTCTCAGTCAGGCTTCTGGTCAGCATTAGGGTATTAGTAGCTAAGTTTTCAGTGAGACAAAAGTTACACTCAGATTGTCGACTGTGTGGGAGTTGGTGTTCTGAACTCCAATATTGTTCAAGGGTCTTTTCCTTTCTGTTTCCTATTTTCTCTTCTGATTTCTTTCTGCGAATAGGATTTATGGTTAGGTGGTTGTTAGCTACTTAAACATAAAACAGGCTAGGCACGTGGCTCACGCCTGTAATCCCAGCACTTTGGGAAGCTGAGGCAGGTGGATCACCTGAGGTCAGGAGTTTGAGACCAGCCTGGCCAACATGGTGAAACCCTTTCTCTACTAAATACAAAAATTAGCCAGGTGTGGTGGCAGGTTCTTGTAATCCCAGCTATTCAGGAGGCTGAGGCAGGAGAATCACTTGAACCCAGGAGGCAGAGGTTGCAGTGAGCTGACATCACGCCATTGCACTCCAGCCTAGGTGACAAGAATGAAACTCTGTCTCAAAAATAAAAAAATAAAAAACATAAAACAACTGGAGGCTCAGCATTAACATGGTATTTATTGCAAAATATCTTTTTCTCTAGATTCTTTTAAGCAACAATATGCCTCAAACTTTACCACATCCACCAACTGGCAAACATTCTGGAGTTCACAGATTTTATCATAAAATAACATGCCCTTTGAACCTATGTAGATCTTAGCCCATGATGTTGTCCATGGGAAGCTTGAAGCCTCTTCCAGCCCCTTCTCCTCTTTCACCAAGAATGGGGCAAACTCATGACCTCAACAGTCTTAGGTCATCTTTCACCTCTTCTCACAATTGACTAAACAGCCCCAAGGAGTCAAACATTCTTGAGTTTTCTGCTCTCTCACTCCTTTTCTTCTGCATCTTTCATTTTGCCACCAGTGTTATCACCAATGTTATGATCCAAGATTTGCACAAGGTAGGAGGAAATATACTATTTGGTTTAGCCTCTTATCTCTGGAAAACAAAGCAAAAAGCCTTTTTTGGAATCAGCCTAAATGACGGTCTTCTACATTGAGGTTTGTAGTCAAAACCCCAGTCAAAAAAGGAAAATTCTAATGCTTTCCTTTGCCTCTTCCATGTATGTATCTTTCAAGGACTTTGTAAAGAACTACAGAGATTATAGGGAAGCAAAATTCAGCTGGGAGGCAGCAGAATGTGGTAGCTGGGAAGGGTCTCCCGGCATCAGAGGCTTTGCTGCTTACTATCTCTGTGTCTTTGGGCAAACAGTTTATTTTCTCAAATGCTACATTTCATTTGGTGGCATATCATGAGCTGTTGATAAATATCAGCTAATTTTATTATTATTATTGAGGTGCTGCTGGTCTAATATCATCTACTAGTTTCTATTCCAATCAGAAATTATATGTCTGCATAATGTTTATTTTGTGACAACTAGAAGAAGTGGATTTGTAAAAGAAGGTAAATCATGAAAAATTATAGGAAACTATTATGCTTTTATCATCGTATATCAGTGAAAAGCATGCAATGGTTCCATTTCCACTGTAGGTCTAGACTTGTGCCACTCACTGTAGAAATATAAAAGAAATGTGAGACATTGTTCTTTGGGTCAAAGAACTGCCAATCTAACTGAGGAAATGAGACAGAATAATGAGACTGCAATCCCAGGCAGAACTGCGTAAACCTGTTAGTGATTGAGGCAGATCTGAAATTAGAGATAGACCAGAGTAAGTACAATGGTTAGGAAGAAGATAGCAAGGGAGAGCTGAACCAAGCCTCAATAAGAAGGTCAGCTGGAGACAGGCAGAAAGAAAAACTGTGGACATTCTGGGAGGAGGGTTCCATATGAACAGAAGGACAGAGACAGAAATGGACACAGTGTGGGTTGTAAGACTCAATAACAGGTTGGCAAACTATGGCTTGCAGTCCAAATTTGGCCCAAGCCTATTTTTGTAAATAAAGTTTTATTGGAATACATACACATGCACAAAAGAAATGGACATGGAAAGAGCTGGAAATAGAGATCATACCTTGCTTCAAACAAAAGCAGATGCAGCTAAATTTCCAATAGTGGACAAATGGGAGCCACCGATAGTTACTGAGTCAAAGAGAAGTAGGAGGAGAAGTTACAGCAGAGTTGCGATTCACATTTTTACTTACTATGAACACTGCCTCCCAAATGTTAATTTTGAACAGTGGCATGAGTAATAGCTACACAATAAGAAATTCATGGCTACAGGAAATAAAGGAAACATATTATAAATGAAAGAAAGAATATAAAGAAATAAAGAAACATAAGATTCCTAGTCTTAGAGACTGAAAATTATTTGCACTTTTCACTAAAATGAATTTTAAGGAGCTAACTTCAAAGCAGAGATTAAGAGATGAGTTGAGATTTTGCAATTCTGATCACAGCAAGATGTTTTAGTGTCTAGTGGAATGCCTTATTAAGAGGAAATTTGGACCCAATTCATCTAACCATTATCTTAATTCAAGGCAATTACATGAAATACCAACCAACTTTTTCTTCACAAGAAATGTATCCATTCAATCCTTCCTTCATCTCCAGAGTAAAAAGATAACAAAAACAATTTTTGCATGGCAGAGCTATTCCACTTGAAAATGGTGGCAGCTAGTATTTTGTTTCAAAACATGAAAGTCAAACCAAATGGGGCTTGAGTCTTTTAGAAGGGCTTAGGCCCTTTAGCTGTGCACCATACTTGGTCAGAATCAGCGAATTATTTAATGGTATTCTTGATGATGAGATACTAAATCCAAAGGGATTTAATTTCATCTAGTCAATTAGAATTGCCTTTGGAATTTATCATACAAGTCAGAGTGCTACATAGATTTTGCAATACAAAATAAAATTAGTTCCATAAATGTTCCCAACTGAAAGAGCAAAAGAACCAAAAAGACATGAGGACTCATAAATAATCGATTGTCTCTCTTCTCTACTGGCAGTCTCACAATACAATTTCTTAATGAAATCAAATTATGTACATTTGGGGGGCCAGTTAGGGGAATATCATGTTGTCATTTGAATCCCCTGAATTACTGTGGAGAATCAGTTTGTAGAAATCCCTGTATATTCCAGCCCCAACTCAAGGACAACAGATTATTGGAGGAACAAAATCTTTAAATGGGTAAAAACAAAAGGCCCTTCTTGTTAAGATGTTGCCTTCCAGCAAGCACAACTAATACTCAGCAGGTGATGTGAAACTCTGTCACCTACCGCCTCCGTTCTGGTGCCTAAACAGGTTTAGATCTCAAAGTCTTTCTTCCCCTTGATAGGAACTACTTCTTTAAAATGTTGATGATTTCATAGGTTTCTTTGAAAATAATTATTAAAAAAGAAATGGCCCCCAGGTTTTATCTATGCGTAGCAATAAGTCTTAGCTGCAAGCAACTTTTTTTAAGTCAAGATTTTTGCTTCCAAAAAACAGACTTGTACAAACGCATTTAAAAGCCTTATTAATTGGAGCAGGCTACAGTCCAATTACTCCGGTGGCTTGAAAACAATCCCAAAATAATAAAATATATAATGAGGGTGGCTGTTTTTCCCTGTTAATGTCACCACAATCTGAGAAATGCTTTGAGCTGCTGCACTGAAAATGATTTGGATCCTTAAAGACAATTAATTACAGAAGACCAAGGAGAGGGTTTAAAAAGTGAAAAAAAATAAATAAATAATCAGGCCTAGGAGAAATACATTTGGCATTATTTAAACAAGCTATGTTTTTCTTGACTGCTCTTTTAGCATTTTACCACTTCCTCATTTTGCCACAGATGTTTTATTTTATAAGTGGGTGAACTTCATCATTTTCATTGACAAAAATGTCTAAAAATAGGTAAACAGTTATAAAAACAGCAAAAGGTTAACAAGGCTGAAAGAGAGGCCATATGCTGGCTTCTTTCTTGAAAAGTAAACATATCAAACTGAACTAAAAGAAAATCTAATATGAAAAAATATATTTTAACTGAAAATGAGAACCCATTACACTAATTATGACAGGAAATGTGTTTTGGTAGCCTCTTACTGAAGAAGGTTTTCTCACGTCTCACGTCCTCCCTTCTCTTCCCACCTCCCCACCCTGAATGTACACACACAAAGGGAATGTTTTCCATGAACAGCTAATGTGGTGAAAAGAGGAAGAGCTCTAAAGGCATTTTCCATGGAAAATAAAATTCCAACATTTAACTCCCTTCTTGAAACTATGGTATTATGATCTCCAGAGGGTCTCTGCTAGAATACAAATATTTCATTTCATTCACCATTAACAACACTTTCAGAACTTGGTTCTGCCATTTTCTCACTCTCCAGCACTAAAAAACTTGCTTAAACATTCTAAGTCTCATTCCTTCATTGGTAAATAACAAGGTATGTTTATATAAGGATGCATGTTTCCTATGGTGATTGGGAAGACAACATGGAATGATGTCCATTAAGGGCTTACTTTGCATCATCACTGAATTGTAAAAGGTGCTCAACCAACAGTAGCTGCTACTGCTACTATCATTATTATTATTAATTATTATTATTATTGCTATTCTCATTAGCCAGTGGGAAAGGAATGAGATCCAAGTTGGCTCAATCAGATGATTACAAGGCAAAGAGAAATGTGCGGATGAAAGCCGTGGAGTGTGAGCAGTTTGCAGGCTCTGCATCCCACACTGCACAGGGAGGGGAAGACTCTGCAATAAACACCACCACCTCTTTGACAAGCCCAACTCTATTGACTCATCTGCCACTACCACAGATGCCACAGTCTCCATATTGGTGGGCAGACTGATAGAAGAAAATCAGTGCAAATCCAGGGCATTTGGGAAATTTCAGCTCCTTTGGCCATTTCCTAGGAGAGGTCAAAAATTGTAGTCTTTTGTCTAGGTGCCTGAAGATCCATGTTCCTGTTGAATTTTTGCTTTCCATTTTAACTCTTAGCTCTTGATTGTGGAAAAATAAAGAGTTGAGGAGACAGAAAGGGCTAAAGGAAAGGATACAAGGGAATAAACATGACTTTTAGATCCACATTTAGTATTCTTTTCTGCAAGATTCACCCAGGGATTTGACTAATCACATATTTGCAATTGATGTTCAGCCCAGTCCCTCATATGCTGCTGGAACACCAGCATTTGTCTGGCTGTGATGCATAAGTGCATTTTTAACTCTACCTTTAAGGTCTTTGGATCATTTCTGCCTATGAAAATAGAGCCAAGCAAGAATTTCCTGAGCTTCTGGGTTCTGGACTTGAAGAAGCATTTTTTCAGAGAGTATTCAGAGAACTCACATTCCAGCAAATTTTGATAGTTGTTACCCTACCTGCCAATAAGTGTGAGAAAGATTATGTCAAACAAAGCCAAACAGGGTCCCTTACTGCAAGACTTCTCAGAGCCTTGAATGTGTTAATATGGAATATCAATTCTCAAGAACAGCACTTCTGGCCATCCAGTACTTTTTTTTTTTAAATCACAGAGCATTTCCTCAAAATGCTGAGGGAAGTGCCAAGATGGTTTTACATCTAAATTTGCTCTTTTTGTCTTAACTTATGTTGATTTGGTAACCTAAGTTCATGAGATCCATTTAAGGGAGGAATTTTAAAATCCCATGATCATCCTTAGTAATGCTGGCATGAAATTTGTTCAGGACACAGAGCTCTGAATCTTAACTAACGCCACAAGTCTTGAGATATATACAAAGAGAGACAACTCATGTAATGTCATACACTTGAATTCCATGAAAAACATTTTTCTTAAACTCCAGTGTAGACACTTGAGGATTGAAGCCAGAAGTTACTTTGAGAGTTGGAGGAAAGATGGGGTGATTGGTTCTGCCCCTGAAGACATTCTCCATAAGTGGCCCGTTTTCAAACTCCATGGAGTAGATAGGCACAGGCAGGTGCCTCTTTCATGTGTTTATGCTCACCCGTGTCCCACAGAACAGATCCGATGCATATATTTGGCTGAAATGTGTGAATTTGGCTAAACGTAATGGTTTTGCCTTGACTGCAGGCAAATACATTAAAGAAAAGAATAAATTTATGCCTCGAGGAATCAGGGACTGTGCTCCATAGAAGCAGACAACTTCTCTGAAGTCTCCTCACAGTAAACAGGGTTGATTTTGCCTGAAATCCCCTCTTTCTCCCTTGGTTAGTCAGCAAGTGTTATTTATATTTTAGACACCCCCGTATCTTTGGGGTAGCTGAAGGAAAGAGCCCAGACATTCTTACTCCATTGGAAGGCAGATGATGTTAGTCAGTTGAATTTCCCCTGTCCTCAGGATAAAATCCTGAGTCACAGGTCACTAGGAGTGGGAAGTTCTCTCTCAGCTTTGGAAATAGTAGATACCTAAAGGTCTTAAGCCTGGAGCAAAGACCATCATTGCCATGAGGGCAGAGATAGCCTCCCTGTAAATGAAGCCAATATCGAGGAGAACAGACTTGGAAGATGGCAAAGTAAAGATTCCTGGTGACAATGTTCAAACTCTAGCCTGAGGTCTTTGAATAATCTGTGCCTCCAACAAGAGGAACCAAGCAAGAATTTCCTGAGCTTCTGGTTTCTGGATTTGAGGAAGCATTTTTTCATCGAGTTTTCCAGAGAGCTGTTGAATCTAGCCATGCCTCTGAAATATATCCCTCCAAAGTTTCAACTTACAGGTGCAGTAGTGTCTTTTCTGCTTCAGCTAGTTTGAGCTGTGTTTCTAAAGCTGCAATAAGAAAGTGGCTGAATAATCCACTCCTATTCTTAAAAATTCATGCAAAATTTGCATTCTCCTTCATAATACATCTATGTGTGTTTTAAAAAGAAAAATACGTTAAATTATTTACCTTTGAGTAAAGCTGACTTTCCAGGAGGATGTGCCATGTTTATACAGTGTCTTCTCTCGCCCATCGCTCACTGCTGAGGACCCCAGTTTTGAGTTGCATGGTTGTGGAATAAGAATGTAACAATGCCTTTCTGAGGCTTTCATTCCTAGTATACTGAAGGAAAGAGAAAGAGAAGCTAAATAAAAGAAGATGAAGAAGAATTACATCCTAGGGAGGCTCACGTACTTGGCTTCTTTGCCTGGAGCTCCACTGACTACAATTCATAAAGCAACATGACTGACTGTTACTGAGCACTTACTATGTGCCAGATGCTTTAGATGTATGATTTTAGTCCTCGTAACAACCTTTGAGAAGGCTACTATTATTGTCTCTATTTTATAATTTTTTTAAAAAAGAAACTCATTCAGGCTTTAAAAACTTGTGCAAGACTACAAACCTAAAAATAACAAAGCCAGGGTTAAAACCTAGACAAATTAGGAATTTATAATCATCACTATCATCATCATCATCATCAGTAGCAGCAGCAGTAGCAGCATCACATTTACTATATGCCAGCAGCTGTTCAAGTGTTTTACCTAAATAACACAACAGGTAGTTACTTTTATCCTTTTCTCAAAAATGGGAAAACCAAAATTAATTGACTTGCTTAAAAATCACATAGCAAGTATGTTTCAAAACCAGATGATCTTGCTCCAGAGTCTACAAACTTGATAATAGATTCTTGATCATAGTTTTCTTCCTTACTTGGCCTTGTAGGGTAGATAAAAAGGAAGAACCGTTCTTCCTTCTAAGGTAGAAAAGGGCCCAAGTCCCTCATACCATCCTATCTTTGTACAGTGAGAACTTTCATTAACATCCAAAGGTAAGAAACAGAAAACTGCCACAGCAAAGCCTCACCATTCTCTACATCACACCTAAAGTTGCACCTTCTACAGTCTGGCCTAATTCACATCTTCTCATTTCACTGGGTCATGTCAAAGACGCTTCTTTGTAATAGAATAAAAAGGGGCAAGTAGGTATATTAATTTCCTATGGCCGATATAACAAATTACCAAAAATTTGGTGCCTTAAGAAAATAAAAATGTATTACCTTACAAATCTAGAGGTCAGACATCGCAGCGGGTCAGCAGGGCTCTGTTCCTTCTGGAGTCTCTGTTTCCTTGCCTTCTCTAGCTTCTAGAGGCCTCCTGCATTCTTGGCTTTAGCCCCTTCCTTCATCTTTAAAGTCAGCAGTGTAGTATCTTCAAGTCTTCCTTTGACTCTGACCCTCATGGCTTCCTCTTTCCTTCATAAGAACCTTGTGATGACACTGAGCCCACCTGGATAATAAATAAAAATAATAAAAAAAAAACACTTTCCATCTCAAGATTCTTAATCATATCCACAAAGTCCCCTTTGCCTTGTAAAGGTAACATAATCAGAGGTTCCAAGGATTAGGATGCAGACATCTTTGAGGAGCCATTATTCTGACACCCATAGCAGGTAAAGGAGATTTTACATTCCCCAGGGGCCAACAGACACTGCTGCTTGAAAACAACTTCAAGCTTCATGATTTCAGTTTTGGGTCACATCTCCTTTCTCCAGCTCAAGATCATGAATTGGAACCAGCAGGCTCTCCTGCTCAGTCCAGGAGGGAGCTAGACAAAGGGGTTGAGACCATTCACACCATTATCCCTTTCTCTTCTGGCCTAAAGGAAATATCACCTTTAACTCAAAGCACTGCCATTTCTGGTTGTCAGAAGCACTCATGTCTGGGAATTTACTGTATCTGGAATTTACTGTATCTTCCAGAGTAAGTTTCCACAGTTCTCTCTTTAATACTTGTAATTTAAAACACAGTATGAGCAGTGATTATTTCCTTCTTTAGGTCTAAGATCACTGTGCTTTCCATACTTCATAATAGCAAGTGATTTATTTGTTTTAGAGCCAGGGTTCTTGGATTCTCTCCCAGGCTATGTTTGAATGGCATTATAGGATTTTGCCAATCTTTGTTTTCTTTGCTACAGTATTAGAGAAATAGAACTGAAATACCCACAGTTTTCAGACACTTCTTAACCAATTGACTTCACTTCCATGGGAAAAAAAAAAAGTAAACTCTTCATTTCAGTCTCACATACAATTGTGGAATCTCTTCACTCTCTTAAATCTTGGACTAAATGAAAGCAATCATGGGTCAAAGTTGGCTTTGTTAAATTTACAGACAAATTACACACATTCTGAACAACTAATAGAAAGAACAAACTTTCCTCACTCACATATTAGGGCTGAGAAGAAGGGCCTTAAATTTAAGAATGTCATTTGTTCTAACAATAGGTATTTTCAAAGCTTTGACCAAATTTTTGGAATTTGAAGGAGACCTGAAATGGAGTTTTGAGGAAGAGCCAAGGAAAATTGCATTACTCTGAGTAAGAAAGTGGGAGACTTTCTGTTTTTGCTTTATGCCTTAGAGGCAGCTATAGACAATATATAAATAAATGAAAGTCATGGTGTTCCAATAAACTTTACAAAAAGTAAATGATGGCATATACCTCAGAAATATGTAGAACTATTTTGTATCTATAATAATTCAAAATAAAAGGGTATAAAAAAGCGAAGAGCCCTTGAGTAAAACCCAAAGTGTAAAAAAACCTGGGTCAGTATATGGCTGATATGGTTTGGCTCTCACCTTGAATTATAATCCTTATAATCCCCACGTAGCAAGGGTTGAAGGTAATTGAACTATGGGAGCAGTTTCCTCCATGCTGTTCTCATGATAGTAAGTGAGTCTCATGAGATCTGATGGTTTTATTGGCGTCTGGCATTTCTCCTGTTTGCATTCACTGCATCCTGAAGCCCTGTGAAGAAGGTGCCTGCTTCTCCTTTGCCTTCTGCCGTGATTGTAAGTTTCTTGAGGCCTCCTCAGCAATGCAGAACTGTGAGTCAATTAAACCTCTTTCCTTTATAAATTAACCAGTCGAGGGCAGTTCTTTATAGCAGCATGAGAACTAATACAATGGCATATATACCTCTCTGGAGCCAATTATTCCAAAGGGATTACACATGCCAAAATTAAGAATGGTTTATTAACAGGAATTTGGGGTGGCTTAACAGGAACCCTAAGATGAGAATGACATCAGTGAAGATAGCATCCATCGTCCCTTCTGTGCTATGGCAAGAGTTTGGCAATAAACAGGACAGACCTTAGGGTTGACCCGAGGAGCATTGCTCCTGATAGGCTATGGGTTTATTCCCTTTTGAGAAGTAGCATGGGAGTGGTGGAAATCACATGGACTTTGTTAACCACTAAGACCTGGGTACAAATCCTGCTTCCACCTCTCATTAGCTGTAGGTCCTTGGACCACTTACTTCATCTGTGAGTCTTAGTGTTCATCTTCGTCAAACTTTATAAGGCTCAGGAAAAATACAAAAGGACAGAATATCATGAGGGAAGGGCAGGCCATTAATACACATTCCTTTCCTCTTTCTTATGCTGTGGTTAATGGTTTTCCTTGGATGACTATTTAAAACAAGAGGCTGAAACACTCCACAAATGTATGAGAGCACGGCTGCTCATCTAGCATTTCAGGTTTTTGTTAAGCAAACTGATAAGACTTATATTCTGTAATTGGTACATGTTCATTTTTTGCCTAATGACACTAATCTGTTTTTATCTTAGTCATTTAACTGAGTTTCGTGATTAGCACAGGCAAGGTTTTAGGGATTTAAATCATTTGTTTGATGTTTTTGCTTTTAGGCATGTTTGATTATTTATTAAAATCGATAAAATCAGCTTTGTCAACTAGTTATTAAAACTATAATTCTTTTATTGGCTAATACCAGGAGGGCTGAAGCAAAAGAAAAATGAAAACATTACATGAATTCTTGATTATGAAGCAAGTTTCTATAGGGGTGGCCTACATACTTTGCATTAACTGAAGCCTGTTTAGAACAAGTCTGTTCTATCTTTAGTCAATAAGGAAAGGACCAAGTGGGTAAGCATATGTGCAACTCATGTTCTAATTTATGCTTTAAAATAAAAACAAGTTTGAAAGAAGCAATGTGTTCTGGTCTTCAGAAAAGAAATACCAAGTATGTGCTAAGGGAGAGTGGTGAATAGTATCCGAAGATGACGTCCCTCCATTCCTTCCCACCCTGTACCTGCATGTCATTCCAACCACCGAGAGGTAAATGCTCTGTCCCGTTTTCTGAACCTGGTCCTGCCTGTGACCTGCTTGGCCAGTGGAATATGGTGGGGGTGACACTGCCAGTTCTGGTCAAGGTCTTCAAGAGGCCTTTAAGAGCCTCCACTTTGAATGTAGAAAGCCAGATGCCACGCTCTAAAAAAGCTTAGGCCAGAATACTAAATGATGAAACACCACATGGAGAAAGAAGGACACATGGAGAAGTTCAGAGATGCAATGTGGGACAAGTAAGTAGCATCTTCTTGTAGCTCCCAGCCCAGCCCACACCATATGGGACAGAAGAACTGCCCAGATAAGCTCTACCAGCATTCTTAATGTAAGTACTGTGAATAATAGTAAATTATTATCTTTTTGAGCCACTAAGTTTTGTGGTGCTCTGTTATTCAACAATAGATAACTTAAAGAAGGGTAGGAGGGATAAGAGAATGAACACAGGCTTTCAGATAACTTCTTAAAATAAAATAATTAACTGAAGGAGTGAGTTTCTATTGGCCCAGGATTATCTCTTTCCTTCAATGAAATTTCAACAGAGAGTTCCTCTTACTGAAACATTGCAGGAAAGAGAGAGAATTCACACAGATGAGAAGACATTGGCCTACAATTCAGAGTTCTGGCTCCAGTTTGAGCTCTGCCACTCAGTGAAAAAATGCTGGGTAAAGCAGTTCACCCTCTCGGTTTCCATTTTGCCATCAGTAAAATGAAAAAAAGTGGCTAAGAGAGTCATTTGGCCTAGGATTTACAGCCTCAGGTGTAGATGCTTAAACATGAACTCTATGTTTTATCTTATATGTAATCAGAAGAAGACATTCAAGGTTGGAAAATAGATAATGTTCTCCACAAAAATTTAAATTTGTGTCTCATTATCTAGACTCACTGCCTATAATGTAGTGTTGGTATTTGTTTTTAAAAACTATAACTTGTGACCAATGCAATTATGTTGCATTGTATTTTGCATGCTGATTAAATTTTAATTTGAAATTTTCAGACTTTAAAAATACATTACAAATGTTGTAAGCTGGTTTAGGCATTTCTTTGTTTCTAATGTATTGGAAATCTTAGGATATAGGACTAATCTGTACCTCTTTTTAGCTGTAAGAAATCCTGGGTGTTTAGCTATGTTGTCTCTAGGATCCCTTTTAGCTGTACGAGTTGACTGTCACCCAGGTTTTCTTTCATTTTTGCACCTACATAATAATAAAGTACATATGGAATATAATTTGTAATTTTTATGATGTCTTTTTATGGTATCAATACATCTTTTTGAGAGACAAAGACATCTTTCTGAACTAATCAGCTTCATCAGGTATAAAAGTTTGCCCCAAGAAATCAAAATAACTGTACAGAATGTTTTGTCAGTCTTGGTGGTGTTAACAATATGCTTGCCCACATAAAGAGCTAACTTACTAGCCATAGGCATCTCTTAGACAGGTGTCTTGTGTCTGTGTGTGTGCATGAACACATGTGCACAATAAACAGATAAGTTACCAAAAGCTTTATAGTATTTTAACCCCAGTTATATGAACAATTTAGCCTCTCCTCCTCTCCTGCAAAAAGACAAAAGAAAAAAAAGATGCTTTTAACATTGTAAAAAATTAAGCACCCAAGAAAAGAAAGAAAAAAGATAGTAAATATATAAAATACATGCAAATTAAAGCAATAAAATACCATTATCACCTGTCAAACTGGCAAATTAAAAAAATTAATTCCCAATGAAGCCAAAATAAAGACATTTTCATTCTAATAGACTAAAAAAATTTGTCACCAGATACTTATTAAAGAATGTATTAAAAAGTATTCTTTAAGCAGAAGGAAGATTATCCCAGATGAAAGAACAGAGACACAAAAAGAGTAAAGATGAAAAAAAAAATGGTAAATATGTGATGTGTCAAAATGAATACTGAATGTACAAAACAATAATACTAATGTCTTACTGGCCCTTGTAATATATAAAATTAAAATATACAATGTTATATTAATCAGTAGGGAATAAATATCGTTAAAGTGGCTATAACTAAAGTTCATAATAAAGTTAAAAGTCCTAATATTAGACTTTAATATGTCAAAGATAGATTTAATAACCATGTAAATACCAAAATAATATAAGTAAAACCTTCAAACTCCTAGAGAAAAGCATAAAATAATAAAAACTCTATATAATTTATCCAAAAACATAAAAGAGAAAAGAAAAAGACTATGCTAGATAGACAGGATATATAGGAGACACTCTGTAATATATGAATAATTACATTAACTATAAATCTACTAAATGCTCCATTTAAATGACAAAGACTACCTGACTGGATTTAAAAATAAAACAAACCACTTTATACTCTTTAAAAGGCATAAGTATAATGATTGACAGCAAAATGTTTTTATAAAGAGGAAAAATATATGCCATATAAACTAACAAAATAGAAACTGTAAAATAAAACAAAATATATTTTCAGTAAAATCTACAACTAGATTAAAGAGGGTCAAATAAATAACAAATATTTACTCACCAGGAAAACGTAGCAATTCTAAATTTGTATGCACCTAACAACATAACCTCAAAATATATGAATAAAAAATTAACAGAATTATAACAAGAAGTAGATAAATCCCCAATCAAAGTAGGATATTTTAACATATATTTCTCTGCTACTATCAGGCCTACTAACAAAATCAGTATTATGTAAAAGATTTGAAGAATGAAACAGCAAACCCAATTCAAAGCAAGTACATAGAATACTGTCCCAAACTAGAGAAGGCACATTCTTCATAACCACATGTAAAATGTAACCACAACTGATAATAGTCCATGAAGTAACTCCTAATAAATTTCAAGAGGTTGGAACCATATAGAGTGTGTTCTCTGACCTCCAGCAACTAAATTCGTAATCAAAATCGAAAAGTTAAGGAGAAAATCCTTCAACTCACTGGAGTTGAAGAAATATGTTTTAGTGGCCTCTACTTCCAGATATGACAGAGTTGATAGTTGCTAATAATCCTCTCCAAAAACAACTATAAAACTGGATAAAGAATGATAACGAATAATGATGATGAACAAAGGTAAGTCTACCACTGTTGGTGAGAGAATTATAAGTAAATTGGTGTTTGACTTTTCTTTGTGTTTTTCTATATTCTCTGAGTTTTCTAAATTTAGTATTAGTTACTTTTCATAAATTCAACAAGAATTACCTTTTTACTCAGAAATGATGAGAAGTTATTACAAATAAGCTGTCATTAATTTTTTAAATTAGCTATGTGTTCAACCAGTAGTTATTATTCTTATATGGGAGCCTTCAACACTGTTTGATGTTATTAAAAATCTACTAATTCTTTGACTCAGCAGTTCCATTTCTGCAAACGTATTTCCCCAAAACACATTCACCCATCTGTCCAAAGGTGGATATGCAAGAATACATATTGTATATAGACATATATTCTGAACTTTTGTTTACAGAACACTAGCCTTAAATGTCCACTTACAATGGATTGGTTAAATAAACTGTGATGCATCCATATAAAGAAGACTCACGCAGGCATTAACCAAGAATAAAGTAGGTCTCTATACTCTGATATACTGCATGTCTTTGGTTATATATCTTTATTTACAAGCAACAGAAATTAATTCTAGGTTATGCAAGCAAAACAAAATGAATTGGAGCAATATGAGTTGATCCACAGAATGGACAGGAGCCTGGGGAGCAGAACAGGAATTGGCTACCCTAGACCACCGGGCATCAAATATTGCTTCAAAATTTTGTCTGGATTCTGGAAATGGCTTTCAGATATTGTTCTGATCCTGAGTCACTCTGGATCAGGTTGAGATTCACTCTAAGGAGAAATAAGCTGGCTTGCATACCTAACACTTCGTTACCTGAGGACAGGGACTTGATTTACAATCCCACAAGGAGTATGCAAAATTAGAAAGTCAAGATTCCCAAAAATAAAATCAAAGTGCTATTTGGAAGGGGAAAAAGAATGCTATACAATAGAAAATGCATCTTCTATATACTGTTAAAAGAATAATGCAAAAACAAAAAGCATATGCATAGTAAATCACCATTTGTGTTTTTTTAAAATGGGAGAGAATACATACTACATGTATACATAGAACATATTCTTTAAAAAAAAACACACACTAGAAACAACTTAACATCTGTATCTCCCATTAGGCCCTCAGTTCCATGAGGACAAGAAGTGTGTCTGTCCCATTCATTTCTGTATTTCCAATGACTACCACTATGTCTTACACATAGGAGGCACATAATAGTGGCAGAATGAATAAAAGGATGTAATTCTACAAAGGAGAAGAGATACTAGAGATAGCCTTACTTTTCATCTTTTAATTTTTTTCAAGTGCCTGAGGTTTTTATGCAGTTAAAAAAGGATAAAGATAATTTGTAATGAAAACAAAATTTTAGGGGGATCAAAAATTCTTTAAGAAGTTTGGGAATCATTATCGATGACCCATCACATCACCCCTCTTCCCTAAACCACCTCATTGTATATGTGCCCATACAGAGAGCCAAGCAGAAAAGTGCTCATTGTCCAATGAAACAAACTGGCTCCAACAGAAGTAGCTCCCCATTCCTGTAGTGCACACACCGCAACACAGCTTTTCCAGGGCGTTGGGAAATCATGACTTGTGGAGGAAGGTCACAAGTCAAGGGTTATATGGTCATAATGCTGAGGCTCCAGCTCTTTAGGGGTTTGTGCTGATAGCAAAAACATTGTTAAGTCTCTAAATAATTTGAATGATATTAGTACAAGATGCCAGAAAGAGGAAAACAACAATGGCTTGATGACAGCAAGCTGACAATGGGAAGCATTTTGTGGGCTGAGATGATTGTAAAAGCAAACAGTGGTGATATTGTCCTTCTGGTGTTATTGTGTAACGCTGTAATTTATGGATGAAGTGGAATTTCAAACAAACAGACTTGAATTTGTTAACTAATACAGTAAGCATAGAACATTCTGTTATGTGAAAAGAGAAATGAAATGTTTTATACACTCCTGCTATTTGCTAAACAGAAATATGTTTATATTTGGCATAACATCTTGCTTTTGGTTTTGCTAGCTTTTTGAGAATATCCATTTTCATTTAATCTTGAACACAGATACAAGATGTAGGTGAAAGAAGAATATTGTCAATATATATCATTGTACCAATATATTATAGTTCTAGTATATCTCACCAGAAAGAGAAAACTCTTCTGTAAAGAGTGTCAACTAATTTACACTTCTCTTTGAAAATCTGATGTCTCTCTAATCACAAATATCATGGGGATGTTGATGGCAACTACAACAACAATAATAACTTTATCTCTATCCCAAGTGAAATGAGAAAGGTTCCCTTGTCCCCTCGCAGGGCATGTGGTAGGAGTTTGGCTCGTGTCTTCAGTGCCTCGCTGCTTGAACTTCCAGGGGATCATACAGATGGGCAGGCTGTGGAGCTCCGACCCCATCCCACGGCAGTGGCTAAGGCTGAATGTTTGCAGTATTTGAAGCTCCGGTGGACGTGTGTTACAGGATGCTCTCTTAGCTTGCCGTCTATAGGCAGCTTGCGTTAGCTCAATTATCCGAAGGACGGAGGGCCTTCTGTATCTCCCATGATTGCTTGCTTTTGTGTACCAGAAGAATCGGTCACACGTGGGTTGGAGAATGAGTGCAAAGCTGTATTGGGTGGAAGTAGCTCTCCAACGATGGTGAAGCCAGAAGGGAGACGGTTTTCCCCTGGAGTAGGGCCACTCGGGGCCCCCAGCTCTCCTCCCATTGCCCCAGGCCAAACTCCACCTTGTCCTACCGGTGCCTGTCC
>CAUYLG010039906.1:0-17258 GCA_963573385.1 Cacajao melanocephalus
TTGCTCAATTGTGACTGCAGATGAACAAGTGCAATAATCCCAGCCTAAGAAAAGTATGGTTACTATGGGTTCAAAGCCCTCAAAACTGAAAACTTCAATTATATCAGCAGATAAGTCATCAAGACCAGCAGAGGTGAAAGCTGAGGGGGAATTTAAAATGAATAGTGGAAGAGAGATGATAAGTACCAGTTGTGGTCCAAGATAGACCAACTGCAGCAACAGGGGTCAGACTACTACCTAAGTTTCCTCCTCTTCCTCCTCCTCCTTCTCCTCTTCTTCTTCTTCCTCTTCTTCCTCTTTTTCCTCTTATTCTTCCTTCTCCTTCTTCTCCGTCTCCTCCTTCTCCTTCTTGATGGAGTTTTGCTCTTTGTTGCCCAGGCTGCCTGACATTCTGACTTCATGTGTTCTACAGAGCTCAGCTCACAGGGCGCAGTTTAGAATGCATAGTTACTAGTTTCTATGGTCAAATATTCAGTCTCAAACAGGGCTCAGTAGCATGCCAAGAGATGCTTTTCTGTGCTGCAGATGGTGTGGCCTCACTCTAGAACTCGAGTACTATATTTTGATTCTTCCATGAAGGCTTGCCATAAACTCCATACCACACTACCTCTTTTTTCACTATTCACTCCTCCAACACAGTAGAGTCTATTAGATCACATGGCCCAAGAGACAAGGCTGCTTGTACCACAGCCTGGTGCTGCAAAGTCCTGCTCAGGTCCTATTCCAAGTTGTCAGACTTCCATGTAAACTGATACACAGGCAAAGCAATCTTTATACAGTATTCTATTCAATGAATGAATCACAGCTTATTTGTCCATTTTCTTAGATATGAACAAAAGCATAACTCTTAACTGTAACTTCTGAGTTCAGTCTTCAGCTGTTTCTAATATCTCTCTGGACCACATACAGGCCTTCTCACTCAGTGTTCAATTGTTTGTCAGTTGCTGTCAACTTTATCTCAGCATTAGCTGTCTGTAGTAGCTTCAAACTTAACAAAACTTCAGCTAATTCCTTCATCCTTATATTCATTGCTTTCCTTCTTCTTCCTTGCCTCCTCCTTAGCAACATCCCTCCAACACACAACACACACACACACACACACACACACACACACACACACACACACTTTTCTAAAGCATGAACATTGCACAAGCCAGGGAAGTTCTCTCACAGAGCTTTCTTCCAAGCCACCACTGATTAAAGTTTTTAGTAATTGGGCTGCCACCTTGTGCCAGGGACTATCTGTGCCTCCTGAGCCACCCAGAATGGGATCCTCATTACCAGCTGATAGGAAGTGATCTGCTCCCCAAACCCCATTTTACCTCCTGCTTTCTCAGACCAATTCCAGTATCAACTGTATCAGTTCAGTTATTCTGGGGAGCAGATGCTGAGACAGAGTTAGAAGTACAAGTGGTTCGTTGAAAGATAACATCCGTGAAAAATAAAGGGGGAGAGCCCCAGACTGTGCTACAGATCTGACAAAGTCTTGGCTGAACCAATGGGGAGCTCTAGAGTAAAGACTGTCTGTTAAAGGAACCCACATTGGGCATAGAAGCCGGGCTGTAGCACTGCTGCCATGTTCATCCCTGGGCTGTGAGCTTCCCGGGAAGAGTGGAGCCTTGGTTAAAATGTGGTGATACTTCCTGCAGGTGGTGCAGATGGAGGCTGGCAGCTAACTGCCTCCTGACAGTTACACAGAAAGCTGTTTCCTGGAGGGAGATCTGAGTATTGCACCTCTGTGGCTGCCATACCCATTTTCTTTTTTATCTTCTCTGTTTGCACATCTTTGCCTTTCTGCACCAGCTTCTCTTTCTTTCTCTACCTATCATTTAAATGATGCTGGATGGTTTTTAGGTTCTTATTTCATGCCACACTTCTCCAGCCTCACCTACTCCCATTCATACATCTAATGTGATTCTAACAAATTTGAATTTCAGATCTCTAAGCCAGGTCTCTTTTCTGAGCACTAAACTTATTTCATCCAATTGCCCAGTTAAATATCATACAGACTCCTTACAGTTAACATTTCCAAAGGTGACCTTATTATCTTCTTGGCCAAAACTATCTGTATAGCCATCTCAGTGAATGGATCCACCAATTACCCAGATGCTCATAAAAGACAGCATAGTCATCTGCAACAACATGGACGAACCTGGAGGACATCGTGTTATGTGAAATTGGCCAGACACAGAAAGACAAATACTGCATGATTTCACTCAAATATGGAGTCTAAAAACATTGATCTCATAGAAGCAGAGAGTAGTAATAGCACAAGCTCGTCATTTTTACGAGAACATTCTTTATTTCCAATCTTTTTTTTTCTATAATTAACCCTTTCCCATCCTTGACTTTTCAAAATTGTAATACATATGAAAGCACAAAAATAGCAATACAGATACCTATGTGCTACCATCAAAATTAACCAGAAGTTAAATTTGGTTTGGATGAATTTTGGTAAAAATTGATCAGAATCTTCTGGTTTTACTAGTTTCCCTCCACTTCAGTCACTTCTATTATTTCAGCCACCTTGAACTATTTTTGTATTCTAGAATGTGCCATTCACTCTGCTGCTCTTATTGCTTGCACAAGCTATTTCTTTTTATGGGAACATTCTTTATTATTGAGTGGTTACCAAAGGCTCTATGGAGGGTAAAAGGAGGAAGAAATGGGGAGAGGTTGGTCAACAGGTATAAAGTTACAGTTATGTAGGAGGAATAAATTCTGATGTTCTATTGCACAGTAGGGTGACTATGTTAACAATAATATTTCGTGTATTTCCAAATAGCTAGAAGAGAGAATGTTGAGTGTTATCGCCACAAAGAAATGATAAATGTTTGGGGTGATGGATTTGCAAATTACTCTGATTTGATCATTACACAATGTATACATGTATCAAAACAGCATACTGTATTCCAAATATATGTGCTAACTAAAAATAAAAGAAAACTAAGAATGTAAAATCAGCCATTTAAAGACAAAGAAAAACAGACACATAGGATCATGCTTGATACGTTCTTCTCACTCATCCCTAATATCAAATCCATTATCAACTATGACTAGTCTAAATAGCTCTTGAATCTGTCTCCATTTCATTTGTTTTACTGCCAGCTGAGTTCTCACCACTAACATTTTTTTTCCACTTGCATGAAAATGGAGTTTCTTTTGTTCTTGCTAAACACAGCGATCAGGGTGATCAGCCTGTACTGCAGATGAGGTCTTGATCTCCTGAGTAAAATACATTACTGGCTTCCATTGCTCTTCGGAAAATTTCAGACTCTTCACATGGTTTATGCAGGTCCCATGATCTGGCCCTGCTTGCTTCTCTTTTCAGGCAGATCTTTTACGGGTTTCTCTCCACTTCAGTCACTTCTATTATTTCAACCACTTTGAACTATTTTTGTATTCTAGAATGTGCCATTCACTCGCTGCTTTTATTGCTTGCACAAGCTATTCCTTTTAACGGGAACATTCTTTATCTTCACTTTTTTTTTTCTGTAATTAACCCTTTCCCATCTTTGACTTTTCAAAATTATAGTGCCTATGAAAGCAAAAAAATAGCAATACAGATAACTATGTGCTACCATAAAAATTAACCAGAAGTTAACAATTTGCTTTATTTAACTTAGCTTTCTCTTTTATTTTTTAAATAAATAAAATGTTACGGAAACAGCTACAGCTCTGCCACTATCCACTTTTTCCTTCTCTCCCCATGCAGGGATTAAGATATAATTCTATTGTTTTTTACCCTCTCTTACTGTTAAGAAATCTGCCACCAGCTCAGTTATCTTTCTCTTGACGCTTTCATCTTTGACTTTTATTTGCTTTTAAGGTCTCTTTGTCTTTAATGTTTAACAGTTTTACTGTAATGTGTGTAGATACTGACGAATTTTTATTTACCTTGCTTTGAACTCATTGTTCTATTTTGAATGAGAAGTTCTTAGCCATTCTCTCTTTAAAACTGTCTCTCCCAATTTTCTCTATTCTTTTCTCACATGAGTCCTATTAGATGTAACTTGGATCATCTTTCATTCTTGTCTTTTAACTTCTCTTTTGTGTTTTCTAATATGATATCTCTCTGTGCTACATTTTGTCTAATTTCTTAGCTTTATGTACATTTCCAGGTCACCATTCTTCAGCTAACTACTCATGTGTCTATTCAATTTCTGTTATATTTCAGTTGTCTACTCTGTTTCATGGTATCTGTTCATTTTTGTGGTTTTGATCATGTCTTTTATGTCTTAAATTATTTTAAACAAACATATTTTATAGTCACTGTGAAATCATTCTATTCTCTGTAATTCTTGGGGGTGTCAGTTTGCTAATTGTGAGATCTTACTGGCTCTTTCATGGAGAATTGTTACCCTTTTATTTTATAATTTTGGATTATAAACTCATTTATCATTGGAAAAAATGGCTCATAGGGCGTTCCACGTTTGTTTCCTGCAGCACCATCAGGGATTTCACTACTCAGGGACATATTTAATGATAGTTTCTCAGCTTGGGGGGTGTCTCAGCCCTCCAGTAGTTTAAGTGCCAACCAAAACACACAAGTTTATGGGCAGGTGCATGGTTGCAGATTCTCAAGAAGTTTTTTTTAAAAAAATAGAGTATTGAGTTTGATGCAGTGGCAGGGGTGGGGGTGGGATGCCTCTTTGCCATTTAGATTGTGGGGAAAGCAGTGGGAATCCAAGTGAGAAGCAGCCAGAGGGAAGCGGAGGAGAGGATGGGGAGGCTGACAGCCTGGGCCCTGAGCCTGTGAAGGGTGTGACTCTTCTCTAGCAGCAAGGACTCTTTTTTGTGGGAAGAATAGCATCTCTTGAGGCCCTTGCTATATGAGCAGGCTGACATAGGTGATGATGAGGTCTGTTCCTTTCTAGGTTCCTGTAGAGACCTGTAGGTAGCTGTTCACTAAGAAGTTAATTAAGAGAACAAAAACTATTCATTTGGATCTAAGGTCCGTCTCCACTGGTGGCTCTGGTGGCTTTGGATTGTCGGAAGACCATCACCTTCAACAGGTCTGCACTTGGGAGCAATCATCCTTCCCTAGCCCGAGTACGCTTCTGCCCTCTGTATTATTGACAGAGGCTGTATGTTTGGAAAGAGAACACAGTAACCGCTGAACTGACAGTTGGCTCTAACTCTTGCTACCAAGTTTTTCCCTGACCCAGTGAAAGAGTGTTAAGACATCAACCTAGGATATATTGAGAACCAAAGCCAACCTGGGACAGGGCCATATAACTGGGCTTCAACCATGACTGGGACTATCAATAAGACAAGAGCCCAAGATAAAACTGAAAAAAAAAGCCTGTTGTACAAACTAAAGCTGGAACAGAGAGGGAGGCTACTGGTGTGGTTAGGCTTGTAGCCAAGACCCGGGCCAAAACAAAAGATGAAGCAGGGTCTCAGACCGATGCCGTGGCAGAAATGAAGGCAGTGTCTAAGAATAAGTTTGCTGCTGAGATGAAGGAAGGAATTCTGTGAGAGCCCAAGGCCCTGGGCAAAGTCACTGGAGATTTCAGTCTCAAGGCTGGGAATGAGTCCACCAGCTCCACATGTAAAAATGAGGCTGATATTGATGCCCGGGTCTGGGCTGAGGAAGAGGCCACTGTCAACTCCAAGTTCTGGAATGGACAAGAGGCTGGTGATCATGTCAGTGCTAAGAATGATAAACCTGAAATTGGTGCCCAGGTCTGTGCTGAAAAGTTGGAGCCTGTGGCTGGGGCCAGTTGCAAACCTAGGTCAGGGTCTGAGGAAGAGAATGTTACTGGGAACTGGTTTTGGGAAGATGATGCTAGTTTTGACTCTAATCCTAAACCTGTGAGCAAGACAGTCAGGCCTCAGCCTCTGGATGAAATTAGAAAAAAAAGATACACCCAAGGACTAGTCTGAGGTAACTATCTGCCCAAAGCCCCTGCTGTAACTCCAGCAGTGTTAGGACTAGATCCCAGGCACCATCTGAGGCAGGCCCTCCTCCATAAATTGTTCTGGCCTCAGCTGAAGAAAATGCCTATTCTTTGCCTGCAGCAACAGCCTGCCCTTCTAAGAACACTTACACATGCTCACAGCCCATCCCTGAGTGTCCTTTTGGTTCTGACCCTTACATCCAGATCAGAGATGAGATTAGACACCAAATCAGGATCAGGGAGGTAAATGGGATTAAACCATTAGCTTGCCCTTGAAAAATGCAATGCTATATGGATTGTGAGGAATTTGAAAAACTTATTAGCTTACTTAAGTCAACTACTAATCCTCTTCTTCATAAAATATTGCAGATCGCCGTGGGTATCCATAGTGTTCACCCATTTGCCCTAGAGTTTATTAATAAAATGGTGTAGTGACACTTATTGAAAGTTTGCTCAGTTTTCCTTCCCCAGAAATGAGAAAATTATTAATTTTCTTATTAGTAATTACTCTGAATCCTCCTTCTGGGGATGAAAGACAATGCAAAATTGAATTATTGTTAAGCATATGTGTAAAGACACCATGTCATTTCCTTTGAACTAACTGGATTAAAGATACTAGGACAGGTGACTACTGATTTTGTCCATCACTACATTGTTGCCAGGGATATTTCAGAGCTTTTTCATTTGCCATCCTCAGGAAAGTGCAAAACCAGAAATCTTGTTGTGAAAGTACTTTTAAATATGTCTGAACATCCAACTACATCCAGAGACACGATCAATAGGAAGGCAGTGGCAGTGTCAAAACTCATCTTTAACCATAAAGAGGCAAAGGCCAATCTTGTTAGTGGTGTGGCCATATTTATAAAGGCACATATCAGAAAGGGCTCAGTTGTAGTTATTGATACACTCATGGGCATTTTCAGGGAATGTAAAGGGATTACTAAAACAGTGTAAATGAGCCAAGGACAGAACACTTTGAACCATCTCCAAACTGTAGTAGGCGGTACATTCTCAAAGAGCTTTGTATCATGTTTTGGTTGTTACAGTGTACAAGTTGTACGTTGCATCTTTAACACAATATTACCTGTGACAGCCTCTAGGTTTGAGCTAAACTATTTTGGGGGTATCAGATGAATATTAAGTCTTGGGCTGAAAATGTTTGTTGATTTTTATCTTATCTAGATTGGCATATTTTTAACATTGTATTTAAGATAGTGAGCCAGTTCATTGTAAGTAAGCTAACTTGTTCATTAGTGTCTACTTAGATTCATCTGTGGCT
Organism: Cacajao melanocephalus; assembly: GCA_963573385.1. Taxonomy (NCBI): domain Eukaryota; kingdom Metazoa; phylum Chordata; class Mammalia; order Primates; family Pitheciidae; genus Cacajao; species Cacajao melanocephalus. The sequence goes on from CAUYLG010039906.1 coordinate 7,183, forward strand.
TAAAATGGCAAAAAAGAAAACATCCTTGAATTTGTAATCTGGTTATAGAAGTAAGGCATACACACATACGAAGATAACTAACAGTACCGAGAGAGAGAGAGAGAGAGAGAGAGAGAGAGAGAGAATGTGTGTGTGTGTGTGCACGTGTGTGTGTGTGTGTGCACATGCACACTCATGGCCAAATGTGTACTCTCTACATAAAGGAGGCAGGGGTTTTTATAGGCTGTTTAATGTAAGAGAAACTAGTATTTTTCTCCTATTCCAGCTGTATCAGATACTCATTCCGCAACACAGAAATAATCCAGAATCTCAGAAAAAAATTATTTGTTCAATTTTAATTTTGCGTCTACATTTATAACTCTTAAATTGTCAGGCTATTTTATTTGTGAAAGTCATCTCACAAAAGAGAAAGGGGGAAACATTGTGTGAGCGCCTATTCTATGTCAGACACTGTGTTGGCACCATATTTCACAAGGTTATTTTTTCCCTCTTCTCACAGTGATCCTGTGAGCTAGGTACTTATGTTTTTTATTAGAACTTATTATTCTGGGTACCCTCCAATGAGAATGAGGGGGTAAATTCTTTTTCCTAGGTTTCCACAGCAGGCAGGTGGCATAGCTGTTTTGTCTGACACCAGAACCCATCTCACCATACTACTTTATGGTCCTCCTGAAGGACATTTTGAGGTGTTGTCCTTCAAAGCTCAGAGACTGGTTTTAATGGTTTAATTTTGCAATTGATGATGTTCATGCCAGGTGTCACAATCCTTAACTTCCTCCAAATGCATGTGTCCATTAGACATTTGGCTACATCTGGCTAGAGGTCAGGAGAAAAGTCTGAGATGAATAGATGGATTGTATCTGGCAGTGTCAGAAATAGTAGCTGCTCCAAACTCTGTTCAGTGAGTAAGATGGAGATTTGGAGTCGTCAGCAAGGGGAACTTGTTAGATGTCCTTTGTATCTTTTTCTATCTATTTGTATTTTTTATTTCCCAAGGAGCTGAAATCATTCTGCACATTGTTTTATACCCTGAAATTTAAAAGGTAATTGCTTCCTTCCTCCTTGCAAAATCATGCCTTTTTTTTTTTTTTTTTTTTTTTTTACTATTTATAACTTACTCTCCTATGCGTCATATGAAAGGCCAAAGGGCTTTGTCTTTCACTAGTGGGCAAACCTAGGCATTTCTGCATCTGTACCAGCTAGCACAACAGAATAAACTTAATTGGAGAAATTGGGACCCAGAATTGCAGCTTCAACAATACAAAACAGGAAAGCGAGACGAGGCTGCTGTGTCAAGCTACAAGATAGTGATTCCTGGGTGTTGGTATGGACCAGAAAGCATTCGCAGGACATTTAGGCTGCGGATGAGTTCTCTAAGACTCATGGTGGGAATTGTAATCCCTGGTCTGAGCTGAAATGAAAGTTTCTATGTGTGAAAATACATAGTAATATGTTTTGAGGTTTTCTGACAGTTAAGAAGTGAAAACAAGATCATACTATAAATATGTAACTTGCTTCCCCCCAGTTGTATATTATAAACAGCTTTGCATGTCAATAAATACACCTCTACTACAATAACAACTACAAAATAGAATATATACAAGGGATATACAAGCTTTGGTTACTGGGAAGATCTTTGCTGACTCACATTCTCACTAAATGTATAGCATTTTGACATTCCTAATTTTGTAGCAATATCTTAATTCCAACTCTGCCTGTCACATGTGCTAACATCTCTTCTTACCTAGTGTCAGCATTAAAATCCAAACTCCCAGGATCCTGAGACTGGTGATTCCTTCTCCATCATCATCTTTCTACTTCTTGAGCACTCACAGAGCTTGTTACTCTGTTTTCAGTTCTTTCTCAATATCTGGGGAGTTCTTGTATTTCTAGAGTTCAGCTATTTGTTTGAAATAATTGTTATGTTTTATATAACATTTATAAGTGGTCATAGTGGGAAGGTTTGGGGATTATGTAGACTTCCAGGAAGTCTTCATCTTTCAGTTTCAGATATTTATTGTTTTTAGAACTATATTGCGTATTGAAGAAAGTTGGCAAAACATATAGATAGATAGATAGATAGATAGATAGATAGATAGATAGAACCTACACTATTAACTTTACAATATAAATTAGATATTAGTTTCTCCAGGAGAATTTCTCTAACTTTTCTCAGACCTCAAAATTAGCTATTATACATAGCTAACTCACTGTATATTTCCTCATTCTCTCCTTTTTTTTGAGACAGAGTTTCACTCTTGTTGCCCAGGCTGAAGTGTAATAGTGCAGTCTCGGCTCACTGCAACCTCTGCCTCCTGGGTTCAAGCAATTCTCCTGCCTCAGCCTTTCAGGTAGCTGGGACTACAGGCACCCACCACCACTCCAGGCTAATTTTTGAATTTTTAGCAGAGATGAGGTTTCAGCATGTAGGCCAGGCTTGTCTCAAATACTTAATCTCAGGTGATCCACCCACCTCGGCCTCCCAAAGTGCTGGGATTACAAGCATGAGCCACCACTCCCAGCCTCATTCTATCATTCTACCACACTATTTTAATTATATGTTAATTTTTCGGTATTATCTTCAAGATTATAAGCTCTGAGAAAATGGCAAAGTATGTCCTCCTGATTAGTTATTCCACAGTGTCTTGCACAAAGTCTACCACATTGCAGAAACAAGATTATTATTGCTGAACATAGTTGCTTCAGAAAGTACTTGAGAATTTTCAGTATCTTGTAAGAAAATTCAATTATAAGCCTGTTTTTCCCAACATTCATGCACTATCCACCTTTCCTTTTGCTCAAGTTTGTTCTTCTCTGTATGTAAATTCTCTCAAGCCTCCTCTATCCTTAAAAACAAAGAAAAAGAAGGAAACAGTAATACCTCCCCTAGTTTCCTGGATCTAAAGATTGCATTCTATATCTCTTTCTGTCAAATATTAGAGTTTGCCATTCCTGCACTTATAAGTATTTTTTTAAAAGCCAGGCAAAGCAATCCTGATGCTTCCTAGATGCCAGTTCCATAGGAATATTGGTCCCCCATGAGGCAGTTTGCTAAAGCAGTCTGGCTCTTACCTGATGTCTGCGTCTATGACTCCTGGCTGATCTGATTGTTTCCTGGTGACTCCCTGAATCCTTTGCTTCTTTCTGTACTTCAACTCTAGTTCAATTTTCTTACATTAATTATGTTTTAGGCATTAATTATGTTTTAAGCTTCTTTCAAGTCTTATGCTGCATCCCACACTTTTTAAAAAATTAAAAAATAAAACCTTGTTATTGCATTCCATGCTTTTAATTGACAGCTCAGTTCACTTGCGATTCCTCCATCAGGTCACACAGCTCTGAAAGCTCTCCATTGCCCCCTTCTGGTAGCTGGCAGACTAGTACCTCAATTAGCTTACATCATCAATGCTAACCTTGTTGCTTGATGTTGCTATGCCTCAGATACTAGTATCGTCCCTTCTTTCTTATATGCTTCATTGACACTGTTTCTTCATCATCTATTTATTCCTCATTCCTTTCAGACTGAATTCTGCTGCCTCAGCCTTCTACCAAAACTTGCCATTGATGGCATGATCTCTGTATATAAAAATATTGCCCTTCCCTTTCCTACTTAGCCACAACATCTTTATTCTAAGAATTTGAAGTTCCATTAGAAATGATCTACTCTAGGAGTCTTCAAATTTGACAATAGATTAAAATTGCTGGGAGAACTTAACAATATTGTTTCCTGGGCCCCCTTCCTGAAAATTCTCACCTTTTAGGTCTGAGGTAGAGGTCTCTTCTGACCTATTGTCAGCATTAAAATACAAACTCCCATTTAAACTTTAATTTAAATGTACTTATTCAGTTAGGTAAATCATGCATTGGGTAAAAAATTAAACAATCCTAAATCCACTCTTCCTGTATAAGTCTGTTCTTACAAGCTATAGAGAAATACCTGAGACTGGGTAATTTCTAAAGAAAAGAGGTTTATTTGGCACAGATTTCTGCAACCTGTACAGAAAGCATGATGCCAGCATCTACTTGGCTTCTGAGGAAGCCTCAGAAACTTGCAATTATGGTAGAAAGGGAAGGGGAAGTAGGCCTGCAGGAAGAGGGTACAAACTTTAAATGACCAGATCTCATGAGACCTCACTCGCTATCATAAGAACAGCACTACATATGACACGTAGGATATCTGCATCCCATGATCTAATCACCTCCCACCAGGCCCCACCTCCAACATTGAGGATTGCAATTTGACCTGAGATTTAGGCAGGGACACAGATCCAAACCATATCACGTCCCCTTAGTTTCCTTAAATTTTCTCTCCTAAGGCAATTATTGTTAACAGTTTCTTGACGATACACGTAGACACAAATTCTGTATTTTAAATACATGTCTCAACTGATTTTGATGCATTTGGTCCACTAAGCTTGAGGAGTCTCTGATTTGATTTAACCCTCTCATCTTCCTTGAAATTCTTTCATCCCTTGACATCCTTTATGCTGGTTGTCGAATATCTCTGATAGTTTGACTCTGTCTTCTTGGCCCACGCCTCCTGCTTTTTCTGACTGTTTAGTGTGGTGATTCCCCCAGAACACTCCCCTGGATCTTCTTTTCTGTCTATATTTTCTTTCTTGGCATATCCCTCCAGGCCTATGAGTTGCTCACAGAATATACTCACATCACCATCACTTGCTTCAACATCTCCAGCTAGCCACATGCCAGTATTTTTTCTACTGGTTAGACACTTCTGCCTAGGTGTCTGGGAGCACCTCAGACTCAGCATCCAAAACAAACTCACCTTTCTGTTAACAAAACTGCTTATGCTTCTCTCTTTCTCATTGTATTTACAGTCTCCTGTCATCATTGACTCCTCCTCTCCCCCTTTTATGTTGATTGCACCTTGAATGCCCCACATTTCCCTTCCCTCCAGTTCAGTTTCATTTGTTACAACATTTTTTACACTAGCTTCACTTGTGATTCCCATTTCCCTGCCTACTACTCATAAGCCCCTTGAGGATTCTTGAGGGAAGCAACTATATTTTCTTTATTTCTCTATGTTTCTTTATTTCTTTATGTTCTCAGCACCTTGCTCACTCTCTAACAGTAGGTGTTCCATAGATACGTTGGGTCAATGAATACTCATTAAAGCTCAGACTCTTAACATGGCAGACATCTTCCATTTCTACTTACCAACCTCTTTAATTTAGATAACTTAATTTACCCCTTGCTTCAACCAAACTGGACTATTCACAGCTCTCCTGGATGCACATTGCAATCTTCCTTTTCTACTTGTTTTTTGTTTGTTTTTGTTTATTTTTTGTTTTTGTTTTTATACTTTAAGTTCTGAGGTACATGTGCATAACATGCAGGTTGGTTATATAGTATACACATGCCATGGTGGTTTGCTGCATCCATCCCCCCGTCATCTACATTAGGTATTTCTCCTAATGTTAGCCCTCCACAATCCCCCAACTCTTTCTGCTTGAAATGCTCATCTGCTCCCTGTGTATCAAAATCCTGCAAATCCTTCAAGTCTCACAGCAAAAGCCTCATTCTTCCCAAAGGCTTCCCAAATCTCTAAGTCCTGGGTTCCCACAGTATGTGGAGTGCACTTTAGTCTTACTTCTATTTGACTAAACTTATAAAATTATAGGGTTTTAGTTGTGGAAGACACTTTAGAAGTTATTTAAGACAACCCTGTATTTTATAACTAAAGGAACTGAGATCCAGAAAGAGTAAATGTCTTGCTCAAGATTAAATATCAGCCAGTGACCAGTGGAGCCAGACCTAGAACCCAACTCTTCTGATTTTTTTTCCAGAGCTACGCTGCCTATGCAATTGTTTTCTCTTCTCTTCTAGACTATTAATGCCAAAGACTAAGGATTAAATTTTATTTGGCTCTAATTCCCTCATAATATCCAATATAGCACCTTTCATACAGTAGGTTCACAAAAGCTACACTGGATTGAAATGAACATTTAAGGTACTGGTTAATATGGATCTTTTCAGCCAGAGTTCCCTGGAAAACAGAGTGTGAGGCAAAGATTACTTGCTGAGGTGAGGTAAGGAGAAAGAAAAGTCAGGAAGGGCCAAGGGCAATGCAGTGGCTGCTGCTTCCCAGGGAATCCAGAAACCCAGCAGGTAATGTGGCAAGTGGATCTGCACATCCAAGCAAGGTATCTGTGGACAAGCTGTATGGATCCATGCCTTGGGCAGTTCATAAGAAGCAACTTACTGTTCCCATATCTTCAAATCTCCTTTTTCCTACTGATCAAAGTCATTCCCCTGCACCTCCAGTTCTGTCATCCGGCTCTTTGGAAAGCCAGATTCCATGCCCTGCGGGAAGATTCCTCAGTTGAGTCCAGAGTAGAAGAGGATGCAAATAAGATATGTCTAATAAACAGCTCAGAGCCTATACCTATTGCTTAACCCTGTTACTTGAGATTGTTACCGTGTTGGTTTTTGAAATCCATTGATGTTGGAAACACAAAACTGGTGGTGGCTTTCTTTAAGAGACAGGCTGAAACAGATTTTTTTTTGAGATGGAGTTTCACTCTTGTTTCCCAGGCTAGAGTGCAATGGCACAGTCTCAGCTCACTGCAACCTCTGCCTCCTGGGTTCAAGCAATTCTCATACTCCCAAATAGTTGGAATTACCCAGCGATTTAGCCCATCACCACGCCCGGCTAATTTTTGTATTTTTAGTAGAGATGGGGTTTCACCATGTTGGACAGGATGGTCTTGAACTCCTGACCTCAGGTGGTAATGCCCACCTCGACCTCCCAAAGTGCTGGAATTACAGGCATGAGCCACTGCACCATGCCAAAACAGATAATTTTTAGATGTTTTGTACAAGTAAACAGTGACATTCATGAAGAGAATGATTAAAGTACAGATTGAATAAATTCTGATTTTTTTCTCTTAAGAATAATGCGCAAATCCATATATGGCTATTAAAAATTATTAGACTTCAGTGTTTTCTCATATGATGTTATGATTCTACATTAAAAGACCTATAAACTCTTCTCATTAAATTACTCAACATAGTGCAGAAGAATCCCTGACTCTTTGTCCTCAGATATAATTCATCCCCTTAATGCAAGTTGGTCACCAGTGCACACGACAAAAAACACCTAAGTGGAGGGAAGAATTCTTTCTTTCAGACAAGTGGTTTTACCTACTTACAAAAAAGCCTTGAAAACTTGGACACCCTTCAAGAGCCTCTGAATATTTTTCTTCAGCAGAAATTCCAGTGCAGATGTTCAATAACTCAGGTTTGTTTTGAAAGAGGAAATAAAGAAACAAATTTTTGTAAAGTAAGGCCATAATTTGGAAGCAATTAATGGTGACACGTCCAAGGATTTTGCTTCATTTTATTATTAACACAACCGTTCCTTCAAGATTTTATTGTCAGATATTGGAGAAGAGGGGGAAAAAGAAGTCTGGGGATTGGAGATAAAATTCAACATAAAGGGGACATTTAAAAGCTCAGTCCAGAGGAAAGGAAGAGTGAGGGATAAGCTGACAGACAAAAGACTTTGTAAAGTTACCGAATAACAAGTGACAATAGAATGCCTAGGGAAGTTCTGTCCAAACTTCAAATGTGGAAAGGTGTCCTGCAGACCAAGACCTGCTGACCTAGTCGCGGCAAAGTTGCTTTAAATGAATTCACACCAACAAACCTGGAGGGGTGATGTTTCTTGATGCTGAAGTGATTCAGTCATACATATCTGAGGGCACTAGGTGAAATTTCTGGACAATCATGGCAAATAAGTGTGGGACCAGAAAAATAGGATCACTTTGTTCTGGTTTTCTTTGTTTTTTTTTCAGTGGAAGAGAGCTTTCTATGTTGCCCAGGCTGGCATCGAACACGTAGCCTCACCTCCTCAAGCGCCAGGACAACTGGCATGAGCCACTAAGGCTCCCTGTTCTGGTTTTCTTAAAAAGGAAAAAAAGTGCTTTCCATTTGCCAGGTCACTCAAATGCTCTAAGCCTCTGGTTCTCCTATAAATTAGGGACGATTTACTAGCCCATCTACCAGAAGTTTTTGATAATTAAAAATTATACATACGCAAACTAATCATAAATTCTAAATCAATATAAAAATGACAGTGATTATTTAAATCTCTTCTTTGGATTTTCATTGCACTTTACACATACTACTGTTATGGGTCTTCCTGTGTTGCATGAGGGAGAGGTTTATGTCCAGTTTCCCAACTGGAATGGGAGATACTCAAGAGGACAGAGTGCAACTTATTTTTTATATAACCCTCCAAACCCAAAACAAGGATTAGCATGTAATGAGTGCTTAATAAATACTTGCTGAACGCAGCAAGATTAAAAAATAATCTCAGCAGACTGTGCTGCAAAACAGAATTGCAAGATGATACCTAACTAAGATAAACGTAAACCCTACATTTGACTCTAAATAATAAATTGCACAATTATTGGATTGTAAAGTCCTACTCCAGAGGTCATGGCAACAACATCTGGGAGCTGTAGCTAACTATAAAAAGAGACAAGAGACAGATAAGGTTTCCAAAAACATGAATATTATTAATAGTAGCATGGAACCATGGGAAATGATGGGAACCAAAAGAAGTAACCTCACTGCGTTCCTTGCAGGTCAAATCATTTCAAGAGGAATTGGTGAACGAGAATAAATTCAGGTGACTTCTATCTAATAGGATAGAGAATATCTCATGCTATATTAAAAGTTAAATGAGCCCAAGTAGGGCTCTGGGAAAGAGAAAAATAAAATATAGATTTGAGCTGTCTTCAGTTATTTAACAGTGATCCAGTGTTGTCCCAGTAGGCAAAACTTAGACCAATAAAAATTGTACTCCCAAATTTGATTGTCACGTATCAGATTTGGATTCAGTAAGAAAAACTGGTCGAAAGATCACAGCTGTTCAGCAATGGAATGGGCTTCTCTGGATGGTAGAGAGATTGTATCACACAATGCCTGTGGCTTAGACATTTCTTGTAGTCGTGTCTGTGCCTAGCGTAACTCTGGACATACAATCCATATTCACTAAATATTTTTCAGAGATTGATGCCATGGAAAATAATAATATTTCAGTATTAGTATACACCGACTCTGCCCAGTAATGTTTAGAATTGAACCAGAGATCTAAATTAGTGATCTCCAGATGGAATTCATTGCGTACTCCTATCAGCAAAGTTTTTGAACAGGTACCCCTAATATATATATTTATTTATAAATTCTATACTATACTTCTCTACTAATCGTCACATTGAATACATATTTATAAAACACACAAATAATGTAAAGGTGAAAATATGAGATAAAGAAAAATAAATGTTAATGTGTTTTCTTTCTACACCCCAATGGATCATCATGCCACCCGACTTTGCAGAGCACTGGTCTATAATTAAGGAGCTTAACATCCATCTCAAATGCCTGGATACTTTAGACCCTTCTGGGTCTGAATGACCTACATGTTAATATTAATTTTTTCATTTCTCTTTTCCCATGTAGACAGAAACAGGATTTTTTTTTAATTATTGTACTTTAGGTTCTGGGGTACACGTGCAGATCACACAGGATTGTTGCATAGGTATATACATGGCAAAGTGGTTTGCTGCCTCCATCCCTCTGTCACCTATATCTGGCATTTCTCCCCATGTTATCCCTCCCCAACCTTTCCACCCCCTGCTGTCGCTCCCCTACCACCCCCCGAGATCTAGAAATAGAAATTCCATTTGACCCAGCAATCCCATTACTGGGTATCTATCCAAAGAACTGTAAATCATTCTATTATAAAGACACACGCACACATATGTTCACTGCAGCCCTGTTTACAATAGCAAAGACCTGGAACCAACCCAAATGCCCATCAATGATACACTGGACAGGGAAACTGTGGCACATATACACCATGGAATACTATGCAGCCATAAAAAATGATGAGTTCGTGTCCTTTGCAGGGACATGGATGAACCTGGCAACCATCATTCTCAGCAAACTGACACAAGAACAGAAAATCAAACACCGCATGTTCTCACTCATAGGCGGGTGTTGAACAATGAGAACACATGGACACAGGGAGGGGAGCATCACACACT
>CAUYLG010039907.1:0-36304 GCA_963573385.1 Cacajao melanocephalus
TGTCAACAAGGCTCCGGCGTGATTTCTCAGTCTAGTGAAGTACAGTGAGCTGTTTTCATGTGTGTGTTTTTAGGCCCTTCCCCTCTGTTTTGAAGTGAGAAGTCTCCGTGGGGGCAGGAATACCAAGGACCATTGCTCCCAAATGGATTGGAGAAAGGGCTGATTTATGTTAGAAGCTGAGGACAAATGATTTTTTTTTTTTTTTTTTTTTTACCAACACCATAGTTTGGCCTTTTCCGGAATGCCATGTAGTTGGAATAACACAGTTTGTTGTCCTTTCAGATTGGCTTTTTTTTTTACTTAATAATAAGGCTTTCAGGTTTCTCCATTTCTTTTCATGGCTTGACAGCTCATTTCTTTTTATAGCTGAGTGATATTCCATTGTCTGGATGTGCTGAAGTTCACCTCAAGGACATCTTGGTCGCTTCCAAGTTTTGGCAATTATGAATAAAGCTACTATAGACATCCATGTGCAGGTTTTTATGTGAACATAAGCTTTAACTCCTTTGGGTAAATATCAAGGAGTGCTTTAGCTGGACTGTATGGCAACAGTGTGTTTACTTTTGTAAGCCAGTGCCCAACTTCAGCCCATTTCTGGTTTTCCTATTCCCTGCAGGCTGGCCTCACAAAGTTGGTCTCCTGTAGAGCTCCAAGGAAGCTGGTTTCGGCTGAATCTGAAGATGATTAATGCCGGTAGGACACTGCTGTGTCATAGGCTGGAACTCCAGCTCCTGACCATGCTGGAGTGGGGCTGCTGCTCCCTGCAACCCTGCCCCCACCTCCCCGTGAGCTGGAAGAGCAGGGCCAATGGCCAGAGTTCTGCCATACAGCACTACGACCGGATCCCAAGCTCTGATCCCATCGGGCCAGGGACTCTGCTTCCCTGATCATATAAGCCCAAGGTCTGGGGTCGCTCTCCTGGAGTCTGACGTCAGCCTGGCTAGGTCCCAGTGTGCTGCCCTGGAACGGGTAATATGCTTGTTCCTGAGCTTATCTCTGTGGATTTTCCCCGATGAACCCTGATCTAGCAGGCAGTGTGTGGGCTGCTAAGTACTTTTCCCTTGTTTGCTCAAAGAGTTTGGGGCCCCAAGACCATTTCCATAGCCTTTTGCTTTGGCTTGCGAAAGGGAGGCTGCTTTCATTCTCTTCAGCTTGCTAAAGGGAGGCAGAGTTCTGAGGAAGGCAGGCACTTGGGGGATGATGAAGGCTGCCTCTGTTTGCCATGCCTACCACCTCCTTGTAGACCTCACCTTCCTGCTCAGATCTCTCCCTGCAATGCATTATCCAGGCCTGCCCCCGACAACCCAGAAGCTATGGGGCTCCGGTCCAAGCCTCACACTTGTCCAGAAGAGGTGCTTGGGCCCCACAGAAGCCTTGTGAGATGATGGCAGCTGTCTTCTGATCGTTCAATGGATCTGCCACCTACTCAGAGAGGTCTAGAAGTTGCTAACTCTCTGTGAGTCTCAGATTCCATAGTAGTCAAATGAAGAGTTTGAACTAAAATATTTTCAAGAATTTGTGCTTTTGTAAGAGTCCATGATTTTTTAAAAGCTGATTTAATTTTTAAAATTTATTTTTCATTTTAAAATTTTTATTTGTTTTAAAAAATATTTTATTTTAGATTTTGGGATACACATGAAGATTTGTTAGGTAGGTAAACTCGTATTGTGGGGATTTGTTGCACAGATTATTTCATCACTCAGGCGCTGAACCTAGTACCCTATAGTTATTTTCCTGATCCTCTCCCTCCTCCTACCCTCCACCCTCAAGTAGGCCCCAGTGTGTGTTGTTCCCATCTTTGTGCCCATGAGTTCTCATCATTTAGCTTCTACTTACAAGTGAGAACATGTGGTATTTGGTTTTCTGTTTCTGTGCTAATTTGCTAAGGATAATGGCCTCCAGCTCCATCCATGTTCCTGCAAATGACATGATCTTGTTTTTTCTTATGGCTGCATAGTACTCCATAGTGTGTATGTACCACATTTTCTTTATCCAGTCTACCATTGATGGGCATTTAGGTCGATTCCATGTCTTTGCCATTGTGAATAGTGCTGCAATGAACATATATGCATGCATGTGTCTTTACGGTAGAATGATTTATATTCCTTTGAGTATATACCCAGTAATGGGATTTCTAGGTTGAATAGTAGTTCTGTTTTTGGGTCTTTGGGGAATTACCTCACCGTTTTCTGCAATGATTGAACTAATTTACACTCCCACTCACAGTGTATAAGCATTCCTTTTTCTCCACGACCTTCCCAGCATCTGTTACTTTTTGAGTCTATGATGTATCTTTGTGGGAAATAGAGTAATGTTTGGCCCTCCAACCTCTCCGTGGAATGAGTTAGAGAACTGCCCACAAAGCCAGCAGGGTCGAGCAGAGTATCTGGTGCATAGCGGATGCTGAGTGATTTTTTGTTAAAATCATAGTCTCATTTGAATGAGGACTGTCCTGATTCTTCTGGCCCTGTACACATAGGCTAAGCCTGATTCCACGGCTCTTCCAGTTAATTTCCTCGCCTAAGTTAGCATTAGCCATGTCCACGTCGAGCTGTGCTGTTAAAAGCCAGAACAACAGTCTCATTGCTCCCATCGACGGGCATGTGGTGCTAGATAACAAGCCATAAATATCCAAACTGTTGAGAAAAATGTGAGATGAGTTGGGGTAGACGCACATTGCCAACCTGCCAGGCCCCGTGCTGGCCTGGGTGCAGCCCTGCATTCCGTGATGCTGCCCTGTCTCCCCGTGTCAGGCTTGAGACTTCCCAGGCAACTTTTCCATGGGGCTCTGGGCCGCCTCCTCCCTCCTGCCTTGCTTGAACTGGCCCCACACTCAGGACTGGGGAGTGTCAAAGTATCTGAGCCTGCGGGGAGCAAAAAATGCAAAACACATGAGGATTCCTCCTCTGGGGAGAGTTTATCCCGTAAGCAGTGACATCACGATCCCCCAGCCTCCAAGCGTGGCGTCTTCATGGTCATCTTCATCTTCTCTTCCTCTATAGGCTCTGCCTCTGCAGCTACAAACCTGGAGAAGGCCCCATTAGGAAAATACTCCCCATGACTTTGCCAGTCCCTGTTCTGGCCCTTCTTTCCCTCAGAGCTGAGCCCTGCGACAGTGTTCTACACTCCTGGCCAACACATTCTCACTTTCTCTTTGCTTCTCAGCTGACAGGCATTTGCACGTCCCTGACTGTTGAAACTGCTCTACATAAAAGCCTGTCTCTACAAAAAATAAAAAAATTAGCTGGGTATGGTGGCGGGTGTCTGTAATGTCAGCCAGTTGGGAGGCTGAGGCAGGAGAATTGCTTGAACCCGGGAAGTGGAGGTTGCAGTGAGCCAAGATTGTGCCATTGAACTCCAGCCTGGGCACTAAGAATGCAATTTTCTCTCAAAAAAAAAAAAAAAAAAAAAGCATAAATGGCATGGTCTTGCCATGCAATTTGAGTCTTTGTACTACTTGATCTTTGAAGCTTCATTTTTTTTTTGTTTTTTTTGAGACTGTGTTTTGGTCTGTTGCTCGGCTGGCGTGCTATGTTATGATCTGGGCTCACTGCAACCTCCGTCTCCTGGGTTCAAGCAATTACCTGCCTCAGCCTCCCGAGTAACTGGGATTACAGGTGTGTACCACTATGCCTGGCTGATTTTTTTGTACTTTAGTAGTGACATGGTTTCACCATGTTGGCCAGGATGGTCTTGATCTCCTGAACTCATGATCTACCTGCTTTGGCCTTCCAAAGTGCTGGGATTACAGACGTAAGCCACTGCGCCTGGCCGATCTTTGCAGCTTTAGTCTTGATATCACATCCCTGAAATCTCCTCTTCCCTTAGCTCCCATGGCACAACTCCGGCTAAGTCCTCTGTCCCTCACATGCCAGGCTTTCCTGGTTCTGCTGTAGCTTTTGCGTCTTACCCCCACACACCTCATGAGCAATGGCAACTGTGCCCCATTCCCAGACTTACACCTTCTGCAGTCTCCATCTGCCTGCAGGCTGGATGCCTTCACAGGGTGTTACGCACATACCTCAAGGGCAAGTCCAAAGCAAAATGTGGGTCCCTCCCAGATCCCAGCTAGATTTTCCCTCATAGTTATTCCTATTGTGACACTGAATTGCCTAGTTACAGGCATCTGATTCAGTCTTGTTCCTTCAGCTTGGACTATCTCAGGAATCTCCTTCAATGGCATCTCTGCCTCCAGGCCTTTTGTCTAGTGATCCTTTCTCTGGACAAGGTCACACATCTGACCTTGACTCTCCCACTCGGCAGTTCCTGCCTTCTACAGGATGGGGTCCCCCTGGCCATTCATGGCGTCCCGCTGGCTGGCCTTCCTCTCCTGTATGCTCCGGGATGCCCCCTCACTTCCACCCCATACTTGAATCCACAGACTCTTATTTTTGGGCCCTCACATATGCCACACTGTGCCCAGCTCAATGCCTACCGAATTCGTGCTTTCCAATTCTAAGTTTACCTTCTCTGAAAACTTTCCCTGGCTCCCTTGTTTCTTGTCTGCATCCCCAGATTTTGCACTCTGCCATGTACCTGTTGAGCACTCAGGGAATCTTAGAGCTGGAAGGATGGAAGACTCTCCACCTTTCCACCTGGCTGTAACCCTTGCAAGCAAAGGGTTTAGGCTGTTATCTCCTGGGCAGCTGGCACAGTGCCTGGCCCCGAATAATGCCTCCTGAGAGAACGGCAAGTTGGTTTCCACAGTGAAGAACAGATGTTGGAGCTTGAAGATGAGCTGGCCTCCAAGAGGGGACCAGAAAGGTGCAAGGCCAGTGAATCATCTTCCCCACGGCGCAGCCAGTCAAGGCCCCAGAGGACGCCAGCAACAGCATGGAAAAAATAGCTCTCCATACCAAGCATGGAAACTGGACTTCCGGTCCTAGGAGAATGGGGCTTGTCTGCCTCTATTTAAAAAAGCAGGACAGTATAATGTAAATTAAGCTCAATAAAAAGAGAGAGACAGAGAAGGAGAGAGGGAGAAGAAGGAAGGGAGGGAGGGAGAGTGGGAAGGAAGCAGACACGCAGGCCACTGTCCCCTGCCAATTCTTTGGGCACCGGTGGAAGCAGGTTCTACATCTTGGGCTCAGTACGTTATCACCTGATCATACTTCCTCCACATTTCCCCAGGCAGAACTGTTGACACAGGGATCTACAACATTTGTATATATCAACACAGAAACCAATTAACAAATGCTTATGTTCCTGTGCAAATATGCAAACTTCCTTCTGCAGAAAGGGGTAAGCAGACACTTGGCAGTGTTTTTAGAAATATTTAAGAAACACAGTCCAGGTGAGATGCAGGCTGCTCTGCCCTCCTCTGGGACGGCCAGTACCTGGAACCATCTGTTTTTCTCTATCTTCCCTGCTGTACTCTGAGCATGGGATGGTCCTCGTCCTTAGCTTCATCTTTATTAAAGCTGGCATTTTTGGCCAGGCTTGGTGGCTCATGTCTGTATTCCCAGCACTTTGGGAGGCCAAGGCAGACAGATCACTTGAGGTCAGGAGTTCGAGACCAGCCTGGCCAACATAGGGAAACCTTGTTTCTGCTAAAAATACAAAAGTTAGCTGGATGTGGTGGTGTGTGCCTGTAGAACCAGCTACTTGGGAGGCTGAGGCACCAGGATCGCTTGAACCCGGAAGGCAGAGGTTGTAGTGAGCTGAGATCATGTGACTGCACTCCAGCCTGGGCAACAGAGGGAGACTCTGTCTTAAAAAAAAGAAAAAAAAAAGCTGGTATTTTCTTCACTGCTTATGCTGTGCCAGATACATGCATTTGCTCACTTCACAATGAGAGGGAAGCAACTATGTGTGTCATCAGTGAAGGAGGGTCATTCAGGAAGCATCATCAAACGCCACCTACCAAGTGCCAGGACCTGGGCAACTGGAAGCCTCACCACAGAGAAGGAAAGGCGTTTGGAGAAGCTCAGAGCTTACAGGGGAGTCTATATTTGATTGTAGGTTTCTGTACAAAATGCCTTTCTGTGTGCTGTATCATATGGTGAGAGATAAGAAACAAGCAAATGTCCAGCAATCAGAGAAGTCTTGACATGACAAGCTGCTTTTTAACAGCACTGGGAAAAGCTCATGATCTAGTAAATATTTTAAAATCAGGATGCTAAGCTGTGGAGTACGTGCCTCATTATTTGGAAGTGCATTTATACATTCGCAGAAACGACAACCCTGGAGGAAACACCCCAGTGATCTTGGCATTGTGGTAACATCTTTGTTTGTACCTTTTATATTTCTTAAATTAAAAATTCTTTATGCATTGGTGGAAAGCCTGTCCAGGAAGCTTTGTAGGGTCCCCTGTGTCCTTGGTGTTCTGTCAGTGGAGGCTGGTTTGAGTCATTCCTGTAGGAGAGCTGCCCTAAAGCAAAATGAAGTGGAAGCAGGAGATGCACGTTTCTAAGCCTCGGATACCTTCTGTGAAATTGCTTTCCGGCAAGGCTGTGCTGCTCCACCAGGTCCCCCACCAGCTGGTGTGACAGGCACAGGGTTTGGAGCAGATAGCTGGGTCCTAAAGGGATGGCGTTCTGTCTGGTGACACTTAGGGGCAGTCCACTTCTCTCCCACAGGACGCTGGCTGATCTAGTTGCCAAGGCGCCTGCCCAGGCCTTATCTCCAAACATGCAGGCATGGTTAAGAGATGAGAAATACATTTGTTTGGACAAGAGACTGGAGCGCGGTTCAGTCAGCCTCGGCAGCATTATCTGCAAGAGCAAATGAGCCCTGCTGTTGCTGGGGACCCTCCTCTGCCTTGGCCGGAAGTGTTTGAGTCTGTCTGAATGGTCTGTTATCTTCAGGGCGACATAAAGTTTGCAGGAGGCCTGTTCACTTCAGGTGTTATCGCTGTCACTGAGATGACGCTAAGCCTACAGGCGGCAGGAAGCCAAGAGCTATGGCAGAGGTAGCCTTGAGCGGGGAGCCAGGCAGCCTGGGGACCTGGGGCCACAGCTTCCTTCCCTGTGACGTGCACTGTCATGCCCTTCCTGCTCGAACGTCCAGTCATTCTGCAAGTCCTGATAGAGGGACATGCCAGGCAAACCCTCAGGGTAATCTCAGCACCAGGAAATACTTCTTAGTAGGTTTCCTCAGTGTTATTTGAGGATTCCAGCCTTGAGGGTTTTGGACTTGGGATCACACGTTGTTTCAGTCAGAGTGTTAGGATGAGAATCTGTCCAGTTCAGGCATCTCAAGTTAGAGAGAGAAACCAGACTCGGTAGTCTGATGGTCCTTGGAGGCCGGCTGAGAGAAGGACCTGAGGCTCCCCACTCCCTGCATGCGCACCTCATACCACCTTGCTTTTCCCTGCCCCATGTCAAGAGCAAACTGGGGCCAAGTTTGGGGCTCCCAGTTGGGCTCTGAGCATGATCTCCCCCACACTTGTGACCAGAAGGCTGTCTGTAGGAGGCTGGGGCAAGCAGAGTGGGGCAAAGCGGCTTCTGCCTTCAAGTGCTCACAGGGAGCTTGGGCAGACAAAAGCCATGGGGGAGAAACCCCAGGACTTTATCAGAACAGAGAGAAGGGCACCCTTCCTTCCCAGCCTGCCAGACTCTTGGCAGAAGGCCAGGGATACTCATGGGGCAGGGAGTGGGGGAAGGAAGGATGGGCAGGGACAGTCTGTTCCAGCCCTCCTGTGTCTGTCCTGAGCCGAGTCACTGAGGCCTGCAGCACAGCTATGACACAGCTTTCGGGTGTCCTGGTAGGAGGGCTTTGGGCTACAAGTGGAGCATTGGAAGCAGATGTCTCTCTATACTAAGGCAGCAGATCCCCTGGTCTTGCCCTCTGTTCCTGAAAATGTGAGTCATACCTTGAACGACAAAATGGGCTGTGGGGTGGTGCAGCTTGGTGTGTTGGAAGGAGGGCTTTGGAGGTAAACTGCAACTGCATCATCCTTGCTCGGTTTCCATGTGGTAGGCGTGCTGCTGCCTGGTCTGGGGCAGTCTGGCGGCTACTCTGTAGCCCCAAGCCTGAATCTGCCAAAACTGGCAAGAAGTGGAGGCCTCCCCATGGAACAGTACCTGAACCCGCAACCCCTGGGGCAGACGCTCCTTGTTCCTGGGAGCCTCACTCATCATGGCTCCCTACTTGATTAGTTAGCTCGGGCTGCTATTGCCGAATGCCATACACCAGGTGGCATGTGAACAACATGAGTTGTAGTTCTGGAGACTGGGAAGTCCAGGATCAAGTTGCTGATAGATTTGGTTTCTGGTGAGGGCCTCTTCCTGGTTCATAGATGGTGCCTTCTTGCTGTGTCCTCTCATGGAAGAAGGGGTAAGGGAGTGCTCCAGGGCCTTTTATAGGGACCGAATCACTCCCCAACAACCCAGCCTCCTAATGGCATCACCTTGAGGTTTAGGATTTCAGCACACGCACTTTGGGTAGACATAGTCAAGCTAGAGCAACCTCCCTCCCCAGCATGCTGGCTTCTGGGTTCTGCTCCCATGTCAATGTCCACACACATGGGGAGCCCTGAGTCTTTCTTAAGTCTCTTTATTCAGGACAGACTGTGCTGAAAGTGCCCACCTAATGTCCTGATATGGTTTGGTTGTGCCTCCACTCAAATCTCATCTTGAATGATAGCTCCCATAATTCCCACGTGTTGTGGGAAGGACCTGGGGGGAGGTAATTGTATCATGGGGGCAGGTCTTTCCCCTGCTGTTCTCATGATGCTGAATAAGTCTTAAGAGATCTGAGGGTTTTATAAAGAGGAGTTTCCCTGCACATATTCTCTTTTCTACTAGCATGTAGGATGTGATTTTGATTCTCATTCCTCTTCTGCCACGATTGGGAGGCCTCCCCAGCCATGTGGAACTGTGAGTTAATTAAACCTTTTTCATTTACCCAGTCTTGGATATGTCTTTATTAGCAGGGTGAGAATGAACAAATACATCTCCTGATGGCCTGGGACACCCCAACCCTCCTCAGTCTCTCCTTATGCAGGTTCCCTCTCCTCCAGCCCCATCCTGCTCCATGTGACTTGTTTCTTCCTTAAACTCTCTGTACTCCCTCCTGTTCCCAGGATTTTATATTTACTGTTTCCTCTGCCTGGAATGTACTCCTCCTGGCCTACAATTCCCAGCTAGTCTGGAGTGGAGAGCTTCTATGTCACTCCCTCTGGGATGTCCTTGCTGACCCCCAAGACTGGCTCAGGCCCTGAGTTTGACCCTTTTGTGGTTCTGAGAATTCCTGGGCATAGCTGCGCCCTCACTTGTGCTTCCACTACCACATGGGGTTGCTGGGCTGTCATCCACCTCCTCAGGGGCATCTGCTTCTTCAGAATAGGGCCTGGGCCTTTTGTCCCCTAGGATCCCAGTGCCAGCACAGAGAGTGGGCTCAGCTGCAGACACTCAGCAATGTTGACTGAATCAGGACGCAGCAGGTGACTCGATGTTATGGGCTCATGGGGAAAGCCCTCTCCTCTTCAGAGGGTCTTACCCTGAGGTAGCCTCACCCCAGTTGCCTTCACTGGGTAAGGGCCTCTTTGCCCACCCTTTCCTGCCTCACTAACCTTCCTGGCCTCAGACAAATCTAAACTCAAGTCAAAACCAGGGTAAAGTGTGGCCTATGTCAGATCCGGAGAGGGGCAGCCCAATTTCCCCTCCCTCTGGTCCCATTTCCTTGTGAGGATCAGCCTCTTCCTGGATGATGACACCAGACTCTTCATCCCCTGAGGAGGGGTCCCGCCCATGTCTGTGGCTCTGGGCTGGTCCCTGAGAGGACATACAGTAAGTGACAAACACAGAAGGACCAGACTGAGAGCAAGACAGTGTCCTCAGTGTTTAAGATGTGTAGGCCAGAAGGAAGTTGATCAGGGAATGACCTTAGCAGTATCTAGAGACTGATGGGGAAGGAGCTCTACTTGGAGGACCTGTGATGCAAGTTACAGAATCAAAGGTGTAGGCCCTGGTTTTGCTCTGTCCTCCTGGAATGGGTAGCAGGACAGGCGCCACCATGCAGAGAGTGGTCACATACACTTGGGCTTGCTTTGACCTGGGTCTTTCTTTACCAATGCATTTTTGGTTACACTGGGAGAACTGAGATGGCTAATGCATTTTTTTAGGTCTCAGAAGACCTGGGTGCACTCTCTCCCTTTCTCCCTGCACTTCAGCCACACTGGCCTTCTTTGAGGTTGTAGAATGACTACATTCTGCTCTGCCTCGCGGCCTTTGCACATACTGTGCTCACTTTATGGAAAGCTTTGCTCTCAATCTCATCCAACTCCTTTAATTATTTGACTACTATCCATCCTTCAACATTCAGTTCAAATATCATAGCCAGAATAGGTAAAGTCTGCTGTAATAAACTCTCTTAGTTTCCTCCAGTTTTTTCTTCCTAACATTTATCTTGGTTTGTAGTCACGTATTTTTTATGGCAGTTGGGCTAATATCTGCCTCCTCACTAGTGTTTAGCCTGTTTGAGGCAGAGATATGAGTGTCTGGTCCAGTCTTATTCCCAACATGGAGGCCAGAGTCTGGCAGGCAGCAAATGCTCAGTAAGCATTTGTTGAGTTGGCTTGTCAGAGTCAGAGAGAGAGTTTAGCATTGACACATGGGAGACATGACAGGAGAAGCCACATCTCATTAGGAACTCACCTTGAGGAGTTTCTCAGGCCAAAGGCTTTGGGTCTGCTGCCCCTTCCATCCAAGGAGGAGTCTAAAGTCAGGGTCAGCACTTTGCTTGTTCTCCACAGTTGCTAACTTTTTTTTTTTTTTTGAGACAGAGTCTCCCTGTGTCGCCCAGGCTGGAGTGCAGTGGTGTGATTTCAGCTCACTGCAATCTCTGCCTCCTGGGTTCAAGTGATTCTCTTGCCTCAGCCTTTCGAGTAGCTGGGATTATAGGGGTGTGCCACTATGCCTGGCTAATTTTTGTATTTTTAGTAGAGATGGGGTTCCACCATCTTTGCCAGGCTAGTCTCGAACTCCTGACCTCATGATCTGTCCACCTCAACCTCCTAAAGCGCTGGGATTACAGGCGTGAGCCACCAAGCCTGGCCCACAATTGCTGACTTTTAACACACAGGAGATTTCATGTAAAAATTGTGACTTGCAGTTTCTTTTGGAGACTCTGAAGTCGCGCAGCACTGGCCTGCGTTTGTGCGTGGCTACCTTTGTGGGACCTTGGTCACAGCTGGCCCTCTGGATGGGCATGCTACTCTTCAGTTAGGTGGGACCTCTTCACTAATTTTTTTGCACCTGCTTGCCCCTGTTAGCAGGTGTGGACTTTTACCTGAACACTCAGATTAGAAAGAGATGGGAAAACGACATGGCCTTGCAGAATAAGCGAGATCTCATCGCCATGTAATGAGGAATCAGTGGCAGGCCTCTTTCAGAACCTCCCTGGAGGGGGATTGCTATGGTTGGATGTGTCCCACAAAGTTTATGTGTTGGAAACTTAATCCCCAATGCAGCAGTTTTGAGAAGAGGGGGTTACATAGAGAAAAATATCCAGAAATCTGTACAGGTGATATGGCTTGGCTCTGTGTCCCTACCCAATCTCTTATTGAATTGTGGTCTTTAGTGTTGGAGGAGGGGCCTGGGGGAGGTGATTGGATCATGGGGGCAGATTTCCCCTTGCTGTTCCTGTGATAGTGAGTTCTCACGAGAGCATCACTCTCCCTCCTGCTCTGCCATGTGAAGAAGGTGTTTGTTTCTCCTTCGTCTTCCGCCATGATTGTGAGTTTCCTCAGGCTTCCCCAACCATGCTTCCTGTACAGCCTGTGGAACTGAGAGTCAATGAAACCTCTTTTCCTCATAAATTACCCAGTGTCAGGTAGTTCTTTATAGCAGTGTGAGAACAGGCTAATATAACAGGATTCCCCAGGGATCTGTTACAAAAATTAGGTTGTGGATGCCTATTGTGAAACTGCAAGAGGCTGGGCAAAGGGTGACTGGAAAGGAGTGAACTGGCACTTTCAGAGCTCATGTCGGGCACAGGGGACTTTTGCATTCCTACCAGCCAGAGTGGAGTGTCCTTGTAGAAAAGCTGGTGCATTCAGTTGGGATCCCAGGAGAGTCATGTCTTGGCAGGAGGAGTAAAGAAGCCCTAAAATAAAGTCTAATCTAACCCTTTCCCTCCAGTTAAAGCTTCAAAGCAGACCTCAAAAGGATCAGGGTAATTTATAAGTAACTCAGTTGCCTGCCAGAAAAGTATCTACCATTCTTAAGGAGGACAACAAAATCCAGCATTAAATAAGGTATAACTCACAATGTGCAGTGTCAAATAAGAAATATAGACATGTAAAGATGCACAAAAGTGCAACTCCTACCCAGGAAAAAAAACAGTCAACGGAAACACACTCAGTAATGATGGATGTTGGAAACAGCACACAAAGGATTTAAAACACCAGTTACAGATATACACATAAGTTTAAAGGAAACATTAAAGTAATTATCAAAGAAGGAGAAAAATTAGAAAGAAAATACTACAGCTGAAAATAAAATATCTTAAATTGAAAATTTCTTAATGAAATGAACAGATTAGACATGAAGAAGAAAACATCAGTGAACTTGAATATTGTAATAGAAACTTTAGAAACTAAAACTCAGTCAAAAGAAACTAAAAAAATTTAAGTGAATCTTCAGTAACCTGTGGGAAAATATCAAGTGGGTCACATACTTGTATTCGGAAGCTGAGAAGGAAAGGAAAGAGGGGAGAGAAAAAGTATTTGAAGAAATAATGGTCAGAAATGCTACAAATTTGATGAAACATATAGAACCATTCATCCACAATGCTTAATAGATCAAAAGCAAGATAAGCACAAAGAAAACGATGCAAGGTAAAACATAATCCAACTGCTAAATACCAGCGGCTCAGAGGAAATTCAAAAGTTGCCAGAAGAAAAAAGGTATGTACAAAGGACTGAAGATAAAAGCCATTGAAGCTTCTTTTCAGAAATAATGTGTGATGCTTAATTTTATATGTCATCTTAACTGGGCCATGGGGTGCTCAGATATTTGACCAAACAGCATTGTGGGAATGTCTGGGAGGGTGTTTCCTGATGAGACAGGCCTTTGAACTGGCAGAAGGAGTAGAGCAGATGATGCTCCTTAATGTTGGTGGGCTTCATTCAATCTGTTGAAGACCTGAATAGAACAGACAGACTGACTCTCCTGCAAGTAAGACAGAATTTCATCCTGCCTGACTGCTTTGAGCTGGGACATAGTTTCTTTCCTGTCGTTGGACTTACTGAAGTATCAGCTTTTTATGAGTCTTGAGCCTGCCAGCCCTTGGACTGGAAGTACACCATTGGCTCTGCTGTTTCCAGCTTCTTAACTGCAGATTTGGGGACTTGTCAGCCTCCATGATCATAGGAGCAAATTCCTTACACACACACACTCACACACACACAGTCACACGCACATGTATATATGTTATGTATACAATTATATATAATTATATATAATATTTAAGTATAATCATATCTATCTAGCTATTCAAAAATTGGCTCTCTAATCTGATTAAAGTGTTGCTAATAACTTCATTTCCTGTTTCAAAGAGAGCACTAATAGTCCATGGCATGATCTAGCAATAAAGATATCACCACTGGATACTTCTAATCAACCCCTTATAAGAGACAAGGAGCTGGGTGACTGTGTATACTTTCAATTATTTTTCTCAAACTAATAAATATAATAAGACTGGCCAGTTGTTTCTAATATAAAATGATACTAAGTGGAAAAAGGATGAAAAACACTTAATAGTAAGTATGTGTGTAAATGCAAAGCCTTTTCTCATTTTTAAATTTCCTTAAAAGAAAATTGACTGTTTAAACAAAAATAACAACAATGTACTGTGTGGTTTATAACATATCAAACAAAATATGTAAAGATAGCATGACGGACAGAATAGAGGAAAGGGAAGTATAGCATTGTAAGGTCTTACATTATTTATAAAGTGTTATAATAGTATTTGAGAATAAACTGTGATGAGCTAATGATGCATAGTGTATTCCCTAATGGAACTACTAAACATAAAGCAAGAGTTATAGCTAATGAACTCACAGTGGAGATAAAATAGAACCATAAACATTTTTAATTCCTCTAAAAGAAATCAAGAAAAGAGAACTAAAGGATGAAGAACAGATGAGACAGAGAGCAAATGACAAATGGTAGATTTATACCCAACTATACCGATAATTATATTAAATGAAACTAGTGTAAAAATTCCAATAAAAAGACAAATATTTTTAGACTGTTTAATAAGGCAAGACTCAACTCTATGTTGTCTAAAGACCACCAACAATTTAAAGACACAGGTAAGTTATATAAGAAAGTTGGAGTGGCTAGTTAAATATCAGAAAAAGTAAACTTCAGAGCAAGAAATATTATGCAGAACAAGAAATAGAACATTTGATAATGATGAATTTATCAGAAAGAGAAAAATTCTAAACATGTATTTACCTAATAACAGAACTTCAAAATATGACAAAGAAATGGACAGAACTGAAGGGGGAAACAGAGAAATCTACACTTACATTTACAAATTGTCATACATGTCTCTCAATAACTTACAGAACAAGTAGAAGAAATGAGCAAAGGAGTAGAACACTTGAACAATACTATTAACCAACTTGATTTAATTGATGCTTATAGAACATTCTACCTAAATACAGATTTTTTAGGTGGTGTGTTCTACATCCTAGGAATGCAAAATTAGTTTAATCAACAGTGCAATAAATCAATCAATGCAATTCACATATTTGTAGAATCCACATTTTTTCCAAGTGAACACAAAACATTGATTAAAATGGATCATGTATGGGGTAGAAAATAACTTTTAATACATTTAAGAAGACCAAAATAATATAGAACGTGTTATTTAAATTCAATGGAACTAAAATAGAAATTAATAGCAGAAGGATAGCTAGAAAATCCCTAAGTGTTGGAAATTGAGCCACATACTTTTAAATAATACATGGATCAAAGAGAAAAATCACAAAAGAGATTTAAAAATAATTTTTCCTAAATAAGAATTAGAACACATTGTATGAAAATTTGTGTAATGATTAGAGACAAATTTATAACTTTAAATGATTTTTATTGGAAAATATAAAATGTCCAAGGTCAATGATTTAAGTTCACTTTAAGAAGTTAGAAAAAGGGGAGCCAATTAAACCTAATGTAGGTAGAAGAAAGGAAATCAAGTTAATAGCAGAAATCAATGTAATAGAAAAGATAAAAAGTTCATTGAAAAGATCAATAAAATGGACAAACTCCTAATAAAAATTTATAAGACAAATTACCAACATGACTAATAAAAGAAGGAATGAAAATTACAGACTATACAGAGATTAAAGGAATAATATAGGGATATTATAGAAGCTTTGTGGCAACAAATTTCACAACTTACAGCAAATGGGAAAATCTTTCAAAAGAAAAATTACTGAAGCCCACTGAAGAAAAATATAGATAACCTGAATAGCTCTATAACCATTAGAGAAATTAACTTTGTAATTAAAAACCTTCACACAAGGAAAATCCCATGCTCCAATGACTTCACTAGTGAATTCAATCAAATATTTAAGGAAGTAGTAGTATCAATTTTATACAAACTTTCAGAAAGTAAAGGAGGAGGAAAGACTTTCTAACTTAATTTATGGGGACAGCATTATCCTGATATCGAACTCAGAGAAAATAGATTACAAGAAAAAATCTTATAGGCCAATATCCATAAGAAATATACATGCAGCTAGGCACCATAACTCACACCTGTAATCCCAGCAATTTGGGAGGCTGAGGTGGGTGGATCACTTGAGGCCAGGAGTTCAAGACCAGGCTGGCCAACATGGCGAAATCCTGTCTCTACTAAAAATACAAAAAATTAGTTGGGCGTGGTGGTGTATGCCTGTAATCCCAGCTACTCAGGAAGCTGAAGCAGGAGTCACTTGAACTGGGAGGTGGAGGTTGCAGTGAGCTGAGATTGCGCTACCAGCCTGGGTGAGAGAGCAAGATTCTGTCTCCAAAAAGAAAAAAAAAAGTAATATACATGCAAATTCCTTAAAATATTTTAGCATATTGAATCTAGGAATATATGTAAAAGGTAAGACACCATGACCAAGAGTGCTTACCCCAGAAATACAAAGTTAGTCAGTGCAATCGATTAATCAATGAATGCAATTATAGCAGTTTAAAGCAGAAAACCTGTGTGATGATCTAGATTGATGTTATAAAAGCATTTGTCAATATTCAATACTAATTCATGATGTACTTTTTTTTAAAAAAAAAACCAAAAAACTAGGAGTAGAAGGGAACTCCATCAACCTGAAAAAAATGAAGCCATGGAAAACCTACAGGTATTATCAAACTTAATAGTGAAAGACATAATCTTTTCCTCCTCAGGTTGGGTGAGGCAGGAATGTCCACTTTTGCCATGGTCATTCAACATTGTTTCAGAAGTCCTAGGTGGTGCAATGAGGTAAGAAGAAATACAGACATAAGATTGGAAAGGACAAGGTAAAACTGACTCCATTCATAGAAGGAATAATAACGCACTTGAAAATCTTAAGGAACTTACAAAAAAGTTACTAAAATAAGTGAATTCAGCAAGGTCATAAGACACAGTGGTCAGTAGTAAAATGTCAGTTGTTTTCCTAAATTCTGGCAAATTGGAAGATTAAATTATATAAATAATATTGTTTATAATAGCATTTGAAATGCTTAAAAGATGAGCGAAACCTCTATGTAAAAAACTACAAAACATTGCTGAGACAAAGTGAAGCTGGCTTAAATAAAAGTAGAGATGTATCATATGTATGGATTGGAAGCTCAATATTGTTAAGAAGTCAGCTCTTCTAATTTTTGTTTGAAATTGACAAAATCTACATAGAAGTACAAATAATCTAGAATAGTCAAAGCAATTTTTTAAAAAGAATGATTTTGAAGACTTATCTACTTTATTTCAAGATTATAGAAAAACCAGTAATCAAGACATGTATAATGTTAGTGGAAATTCAAACTTATGCTGTCATCAAAATACAGTTTGGAAGTTTCTTATGAATTTTAATATATACTCACTATACAAACCAGAAATTTCCACATCAAGTTAAAAAGCTTTTGCACAGCAAAGGAAATGACAGTGAAGAGACAGCCCACAGAATGGGAGAAAATATTTGCAAACTACCCATCTGATTAATAACCAGAATCTATGAAAAGCTCAAATAGATAGGAAGAAATCTAATAATATAATAAAATGGGCAAAAGATCTGAATAGACACTTCTCAAAAGAGGTCATACAAATGACACACAGGCATATGAAAAGGTGCTCAACAGCACTGGCTATCAGAGAAATGCAAATCAAAACTACAATGGGATATCATGTAACCCGAGTTAAAATGGATTTTATCCAAAAGACAGGCAATAACAAATGCTGGTGAGGATGTGGAGAAAAGTGAACTCTTGTACACTGTTGGTGGGAATGTTAATTAATGCAGCCACTAAGATGAACAGTATGGAGGTTCTCCAAACAATAGAAAATAGAACTACCATATGGTCCAGCATAATCTTACTGCTAGTTAAATACCCAAAAGAAAGGAAATTAGTATATCAAAGAGGTATCTGCACTCCCATGTTTATTGCAACACTATTCACAATAGCCCAGATTTGGAATAATTCTAGTTGTTCGCCAATAGACAAATGGATAAAGATACTGTGGTACATATACACATGGAGTACTATTCAGCCCTGAAAAAGAATAAGATCCTGTCATTTGCAACAACATGGATGAAATTGGAGGACATTACATTAAGTAAAATAAAACAGGCACAGAAACACAAACTTTGCATGTTCTTACTCATTTGTGAGAGCTAAACATTTAAAAAATTGAACTCATGGAGATAGAGAGTAGAATGATGGTCACCAGAGCCAGGGAAAGGTTGTGGGGGTTGGTGGGGGGGTGGGAAATGCAGATGGTTAATGGGTACAAAAGTTAGATACAGTGAATAAGATCTAGTATTTGATAGCATGACAGGTTGGCCAGTCAACAATAATTTTTAGTATATTTAAAAATAAGTAGGCCAAGCACAGTGGCTCATGTCTGTAATCCCAGCATTTTGGGAGGCCAAGGTGGGGCAGATCATGAAGTCAGGAAATTGAGACCATCTTGGCTAACATGTTGAAACCCCATCTCTACTAAAAATACAAAAAATAAGCCTGGCATGGTGGCAGGCACCTGTAATCCCAGCTACACAGGAGGCTGAGGCAGGAGAATCGCTTGAACTGGAGAGGTGGAGGCTGCAGTGAGCTGAGATCACACCACTGCACTCCAGCCTGGGTGACAGAGTGAGACTCTGTCTCAAAAAAAAAAACATAAGTAAACGTGTATAATTAGAATGTTCATATCACAAAGGAATGATAAATGTTTGAGGTGATGGATACCTTATTTGCCCTGACATGATTATTACACATTGCATGCCTGTATCAAAACACCCTGTGTACTGCATAAATATATACACCTATGATGTACCCATAAAAAATTTAAAAACACTCAGAAATTCCTCTCCTGGGTATTTATTTACTCAAGAGAAATAAAAACATCTGTGTTCACAAGGACTTATAAACAAATATTTACAACAATTTTAGTAGCCTCAAACTGGGGAAAAACTGCAAATGGCAGAATGGATAAGCAATTTGTGATATAGCACCACAATGGAACACTATCCCACACTAAAGCAGGAGAGATTATGGTTACACATGACAAGAAGGTTGGAGCTCAGAAGCATTATGGTGAGTGAAAGGAACCCACACAAGAGACTACAGCCATGGTGATACGGTTTGACTGTGTCCCCACCCACATCTCATCTTGAATTCTCATGTGTTGTGAGAGGGGCCCAGTGGGAGGTAATAAAATCTTGGGGGCAGGTCTTTCCTGTGCTGTTCTCATGCTAGTGAAAAAACCTCATGACATGTGATGGTATTATAAGGGAGAGTTCCCCTGCACAAGCTCTCTCTTTGCCTCCTGCCGTCCATATAAGATGTGACTTGCTCCTCCTTGCCTTCCACCATGATTGTGAGACCTGCTTAGAACTGTAAGTCCATTAAGCCTTTGTTTAATAAATTGCCCAGTCTTAGGTATGTCTTTATCAGCAGTGTGAAAATGGACTAATACACAAAGGAGGCTTGATGACGGTGATGCATTCTCAGAAACACATCATTAGGGGATTTTGTCATTGTATGAACAACATAAAGTGTACTTATACAAACCTAAATGGTACAGCCTACTACATATCTGAGCTCTATGGCATAGCCTGTTGCTTCTAGGCTACCAATCTGTGCAGCATGTGACTGTCCTGAATACTGCAGGCAACTGTAACACAGTAATATTTGTATATCCAAACATAGCTAAACCTACAAAGGGTAGAGTGAAAATACAGCATAAAAGATAGAAAGCAGTGCACCTTTGTGGGGCATCTACCATGAATGAAGCTTGCAGGTCTGAAAGTTACTCTGGATGAGCCAGTGAGTGAGTGGTGAGTGAATGTGAAGTCCCAGGACATTAGTGAATATTATCACATACTTTATAATAACTATACACTTAGGCTACACTAAATGTATGTAACATTTTTTTCTTCCTTCAGTAAGAAGCGCAACTTAGCTCTTTTATATGATCAACTTTAATTTTTTTTAACTCTTTGACTTTTTTTAATAACACTTAGCTTAAGACACAACCACATTGTACAGCCATACAAAAATATTTTCTTTCTTTGTATCCTTATCATATAAGCTTGTTTCTATTTTTTAAATTTTAAATTAGAAAAAAACAAAAATGAAGACACAAACACACACATTAGCCCACGCCTACCCAGGGTCAGGATTGTCAGTATGACTGTCTTCCACCTCTGCATCTTGTCCTACAGACGGTCTTCCAGGGCAATCACGCACATGGAGCTGTCATCTCCTGTGGTGAGAGTGCCTTGTTCTGGAATCCCTCTTAAAGGACCACCTGAGGATGTTTTACATTAACTTTTTTTTAATAAGTAGAAGGAGTAGATCATAAAATAATCATAAAAGTATAGGATAGTAAATACATAAACTGCTAACAGTCATTTGTTATCATTGTCAAGAACTATGCACTGTACATAATTGTATGTGCTAGATTTTACACAACTGGCAGTGCAGTAGGTTTGTTTACACGAGCATCACCATAAACACGTAAATAATGCATTGCCCTAGGTTGTCACCAGGTGATAAGATTCTTTCAGCTCCATTATAATCTAATAGGACTACTGTCAAATACGTGGTTTGCAGTGCACTGAAGCATCACATGGCACATGACTGTATGCGCATTCACCTCCTAGAACCCGGACACATAGGAAGAAGTAGGAAATGCCCTACTCTCAATCGTGATTTATTTCCTGGTCTCTTCTATTGGTCATTTCTTTCTCAGCTTTAGACTTCCCTCCCATCCGCACTGGTGTTCCCAGTCTCTCTGCCTCCTAAGTCTTCCTCTATTGCTCTCTGGGGACCAATTTGTGCAGCAGTTTTGTGTCACTGTAGGGCTGTGTCCTTCCCTGTCTCTCTGCACATCCTGCCTTCCCTTCCTTGCACAGCCCAGGGCCTGACACTCCTCTTGCAGTTGGTACCCACGTCTGCAAGGGCATTCAGGGGACGAGACGGATGTTTGCTCTGCTTTGAGTATAGCCTGGGCACCATCCATAAATGCCCTGGTGTTTGAACTCACCTGTGCATCCCAGATACAGGTGTAGTCTCTCCAAAAGAAAAGATGTGGAAAATATTTTTACTTTTCCATCTTTCCAAAGTATCCCTTCCTTGGTATCTCAGCAGCCATCCCCGGAGAGGCTCCTCGGGCTGTGAATGTAGTACCCAGCATCCTGGGCTGCAGATTCATTGATTTTCCATGCTTTGATTGGGTGTGACGGTGCTCTGAGGAGCAATGTTGGCAGTGAGTGGGCGATTGACATCAGCTTATGAATATTCATGATCTTTCTGTGCTCTGAATTCCGACATAAACTTCCTTTTCTTTCCCAGAGGAGAGAGATTTCAGGGCTGTGAGCCTGAGGATGGATTGACATGGACGTCAGTTGTGTCTCTGAGGACTAGAGATGGCCAGGACCCAGGGCCCCAGCTAGCCTCCGGATGCTGCTGGCTGCTGGGGACATGTGACTGAAGGCACTCCCCTTGACATATTTTCTTTCATTCCTGTCAATCTCCTGTGCTGGTGACTGGGCTGGCTGGACCCCCCTGCTGTCCTCCAGTGCCCCACTTGAGCCTCTTGTCCCTGGGCTCACTCAGGCCCAGGCCTAGGAGGCCGACTTTTTGTTTCCTTTCCCCAGAGCTCTCGTCCTTACAATAGATTCCAATCCCAGGCACTTTTGAAAGTGAACAGAGATTTGTATTATTTTCTTAGGGCTGCCATAGCAAATTGCCACAAACTTTATGGTTTAAAAGAAGAGAAATTTATCCTCACGGTTTTGGAAGTCAGAAGTCCAAAATCACGGTGTCACAGGGCTAAGCTCCCTACATAGGCTCCAGCCGAGGTTCTTCTTTGCTTTCCTGCTTCCAGTAGCTCCAGCATCCCATGGCATTCTCCTCTGTGTGTGTCTCTCCTTCTCTGTCTCTTACAAGGACTGAGCACTCCAACTTATATCTAACAAAGTACTGATATCAAAAATACAAAAATTACTCCTGCAATTCAATAATAAGAAGACAAACAACTTAATTAAAAATGGCAAAGTCAAGATGAACTTACCCGAAGATCCTTAATTAAATTACATGTACAAAGACCTTTTATCCAAATAAGGTTATAGTCACAGGATCCAGGAGTTTGGACGTGAACCAACATTTTGTGGGGGCCACAATTCAACCCACTCAAGGATTTTCATAATAATTATACCAGAACAAATGGCAGAACACCACGACTATCCCTCCACTGGCCTGTGTAGCCTCCCAAACCTAAGCTTGGAGCTGCTGAGCACCATTGGTGTCTCCTGGGGAGCTGAAGCCCAGCAGAGCCCTGCAGACCTTAGAAGTGGCATCTCTGGCTTGGCGTGGTGGCTCATGCCTGTAATCCCAACACTTATGGAAGCCGAGGCAGGTGGATCACTTGAGATCAGGAGTTTGAGACCAGCCTGGGCAACACGGCTAAACCCTGTCTCTACTAAAAATACAAAAATTAGCCAGATGAAGTGGTGCACCCCTGTAATCCTAGCTATGTGGGAGGGAGGCGGAGGTTGCAGTGAGCTGAGATCGAGCCATTGCACTCCATTCTGGCCGATAGAGTGAGGCTCTGTCTCAAAAAAAAAAAAAAAAAAAAAGAAGTGGCATTTCCACCACTGGCTCCCTGTGCCACAGACAGGCAGGGAGGAAAAGGACTCAGATCCCTTGCGCACCTTCCACCAATGGCTTTGCCTCCTCCTCTACCAGGCCTGTGGTCTGATGTTGAATCTATGTGGCCCCTGGTCCATGATGGAGGTGCTCCCCAGCTTTCCCTAGAAGCTGGTTATATTCATCCTTTCTCATGCCGCTGTGAAAAAATGCCCAAAACTAGGTAATTTATAAAGAAAAGAGGTTTAATTGACTCACAGTTCTGCATGGCTGGGGAGGCCTTAGGAAGCCTACAATCATGGAGGAAGACACCTCTTCACAGGGCAGCAGGAGAGAGAATGAGCTCCAGCAGGAGAAATGCTGGGAACTTATAAAGCCACCAGATCTCATGAGGCCCACTCACTATCATGAGAACAGCATGGGGGAAACTGCCCTATGATTCAATTACCTCCACCTATCTGATCCTGACCTTGCCAGGTAGGGATTACGGGGATCATAATTCAAGATGAGATTTTGGGTGGGGACACAGCCAAATTATATTCTTGGTGTTATCCTCTCAGAATTCAGGAGAGGGGTTAGGGTTGGGGGAGGGCTGGGAGAGGGCCAGGGGATGAGCTCATCTGGAGGGTCCAGTGGAAGCAATTGGCCTTTTAGAGAAGGAGGCAGGAAAGGCCAGGGAGGTAGGTAGCCTGGGAGGACCAGAGGGTTTTGGGGATACCCTGAGGACAGAGTGACAACTGGGCATCCTGAGGTAAGGACTGGAAAAGGAGACCTAGGGAGTTACAGATGTACCTTTCTCTTCATTATTTGATGCTGGTTTCATGACCTGTAGGTCACATTGCAGATTTGGAGTACAGTATGAGGTCTGTGGTTCAGGGAACTCTCATGATCAGTAAGATGCTTCCTGAACATTGCTTTATGCATATGCTAAGAAGCTGGGGCCAGAGTAGTTTTTTTTTTTTAATAGGACATTCTATGTAAATTTTTATTGAAGTGAAGAGACATATACAAAAATATACAAATTATAAGTATATGGTTCAATTCATCTTTGCCAGTGAACCATGTCACCAGCACTCAGATGAAAGAATTGAACATTATAAGCACCTAAGAAACCCACTTGCACCCTGTGTTGGTCATGCCCGACAGTGATAGTCACCTTATTCCCCAGAGTCCTTGGGCACCACCTCAGGATGGTGGTGGAAGCTTCTCTGGGTGGGGCCACTTGGGGACCAGCCATCCTGCAGTGGGCCCATGATAAGAACCTGTGGCACCACACCCCTGGCCAGCAGGCCTACTTCACTGGCCCTGGAGTCAGCTGCTTACTCAATGTCATGACCGGAGATAAAGGTGAATGCAAATACTGTGGCCGTGCCATGCTTGAGACTTGAGAATGGTACAGCCTCTCTGTAGGCCAGAGGAGGACCATTAATATGGCTCCCAGGCAAGGGCCTCTGCAGATCTTGCACTCTGTGGCTTCAGGTCATCCAGGACAGCTAAAATGTGTGGGCTTTGAGGGTGTTTCTGGGTGCTCACAGGCTCATTAGGGAGATGGTGAGGTGAGCACATGTTGCATATGCCAAGACAGTGGAAGCATCAAGAAAGGAGAAAGGATGGGGAGGATCTCATCCCAAAGGGATGGGAGAGGGCCTGGTATGTGTGGAAAGTGAAGAAGGTTGTGGTTGGAACAAAAGGCACCTGGCCAGAGAGCTGGGAGATGAGGGTAGACAAGGAGGAAGGGGCTTTCTAGGCAAGGCTGAAGTCTGGATTTACCCAGAAGGCAATGAAGAGATACCAGACACTTTAGGGGATCCATGATGTTGTAAAATGAAGAATTTGTCTGGGCTTTTTCCTAGGTTCCCAGAAGGGAGCTTCTACACCCTTGGCATTTTCAGGGTGGCAGGAGCGTCTTTGCTATTCATCGTGGGTCCCTGGGGCCACATCTGAGTTTATGCTGAACAGGTGATTCATGGTGGGACTCCTTAGTTTCAGGATGCAGGCTGGCCAGCCATGGAAAGACCAGCTGTGTGTCGTGACTTTGAGCCACATGATACCAGTCCGACCTCTGGGGAGAGAGTGGTTATTGGAACTGAGTACAAAGGTGTGAGCAATGATTCCATCAATCATGCCTACATAACAAAACCCCAATAAAAACTCTGGACATTGTAGCTCAGTGGAGTCTCCCTGGTTGGTGATCGTATAACCATGTTCTGGGAGGCTTTGCATTTGGGAATCTCCCCAGATCTCTGCCTGTTCATCTCTTCATTTCGCTTGTCCTGATTTGTACCTAACAATAAAAGTGGAATTGTAAGTACGGAGGTTAATGAGTCATTCTAGTGAATTATTTTTTCAACTGGAAGCCCTGAGTAGGAGTCTCTAACTTGGTAGCCAGTGATCGGAAGTGTGCGTGCACTGGGAACAGAGCTGGTGTCCTTTGGGGCCCTAAGCCTGTGGTACCTGTGCTAACATTGGGTGGTGACTGTCAAGACTTTCTGCACTCAATCAGGTCTGTGCTTCAGGTGCACTGCTTTGTGGAGTGGGGAGGGGATCCGGAGTGCCTTTCAGCTCATGGGGCTCTTGCTTTGAACTCAGGCCTAATATGTTAATGAGAAGACACCTGGCCAAGTCCTACTTCACACACATACACACACACTTGCACACTCACAGACACACACTTGTAAGCACACACAGTCCTGTGTATGCACACGAGTGTATACATACCCACACACTTTCCACTCGCATGTGAGTGTGCACGCTCACATACACAAACACACAGAGACAACCCTTACAGGACATCTGGCGCTCTGTCCTGCTCTGACATGCAGCCCCTCCTGGGAGCAGGCAGTGAGCATTGGGGGGACATGTGGATACTCCGTGGTGAAGCTGGAAGGCTGGCCACCTGGCAAGCAGCAGGGCCACTCACTCATTCACTCACTGGAGCCCCTGTTTGGATGAGGGGCTGGGTTGCTCAGCTGATTTCCTCTGTAGACTGTGGGATAGGAAAGCTCTCATCACATGATGTAACTCTCACATGGCTGCAATCTGCTTTTCTGCCCAGGTCCCAGAGGCTCCAGGCTCTTAGTGGAGTCACCTGCTTGGGCAGCCATGGTTCTGTGGGGCTGCTTTCAGACAGTGCACAGGCTCTGGGGTCAGTCAGACCTGGGTTTGACTGCTGACTCCATCTGTTACCTTCTGTGTGGCCGTGGGCAAATGCCTATTCTCTCTGGGTCTTAGTTTCCTCATCTGTAAAGTGGAATGCGTTCACACTTCCTTATGGTCAGGAAGGATGGAATGGGATAACATTCTGTATCCGATCTGGCACCGCAGGCATATGAGGTGCGTGATAAGTGAATGGTTTTGATTGTGTCAGACAAGAAAGCTCCCTGTTCTCCTCCTCGGCCCTGTGCAGGGGCTGGAGTGGACAAGAAAGCCCATTTCCTGAACACCTGTTTGCACCAGGCATCTCTTTGACTGCTGCCTGGATGTCCTCAGGTTCCAGCTCAGGTGTCTTGGACCAGTCCCCTGGTCTGGGGTATGGACGCCAATGGCTCTAGAGGCAAGGCCGTATCTGGCTAGACTGCCAGGGTAAACTTAGCATTGTGTCCACGGTGGGTATCTGAAGGAAATGATGTAGACAGTGGTCCATTTGCAAGACAAAGTGCCTTGAGTTGGCTAGGTCAGCAAACTACAGAAGAAGCCAGGCGTAATAGGCCCCTGCTTGGATAGCTGATGCCTGCTTGTCGGCCTCCTGCTTCCTTCCTTTTCCACCACTCCTTTAGTTGCCCTCACCGAACCAAAGAAGTTTAGTTTAAGATAAAAGTTTACTAGTCTGCAAAATAGCTTGCTTTCTCTGTTCTCATCAGCCTGCCCAGCTACTTAGGTCATAAGTAAAATACTTGAAGAGCCCCTGAGCTGACTGGAATTGCAATGTATTGTGGGCTGCAACACGATGCAGCAAGACAACCCTAAAAAAAAAATACCTAAAGCTCCTGCCTAACAATCAACAGCAGCATCCAGGAAGATGTGACCCCGTAGTACTCAGCCTACGAGGAACTCGGGGAGGGACCTGTGCTCTGGGGATAAATTGCTTGTTGTAACTGTGCTGGGTGTGCCTGTTCATCAGACACTCCGTCTTGCAAGACCATCATTAAAAGTTTCCCTTTCGCTGTTCTCAGGGCCTCTGAGTCCATTCTTTGGGTTTGGACGGGTACATTTGTTTCTCACATGTCCAAGCCAGAGGTCCGTGGGTGCGAGTCGGGGGCTGAGAAGCTTTGTCCATGGGGCTGTAATGGGAGGACAGGGCAGAGGTCATCAGACTCTGAGGGCTGGAGGAAGACATGGTTTCTACCTCTTGTCTCATTTCCTACTCACTTAGCCTTCGGAG
Source organism: Cacajao melanocephalus (assembly GCA_963573385.1). Lineage (NCBI taxonomy): Eukaryota > Metazoa > Chordata > Mammalia > Primates > Pitheciidae > Cacajao > Cacajao melanocephalus. The sequence goes on from CAUYLG010039907.1 coordinate 26,665, forward strand.
GCAGGCACTGCTGCTATCCCACTGAGGAGCTGACACTGCGGGCGGTGAAGGTCAAAGTTACCCTATGAGTAGCCGGGCTGGACTCTACCCTTGCTCCCTCCAACAATCAACCTTCTGCTCCTCACACCAACTTTCCTGAAAGGAGGCAGTGACCACTGTGCCCTCACAGCCTCCCCGGCAACTGACTCCTGAATCATTTCACTGCAGAGATCTCATTACCGCGGGGAGTGTGTGGCTCCAGCCTCCCCTCCCTGGCCGCTAATGAGCGCCCTAATTTGATTGGCTCCAAATGAATGTGACGCAAAATTAAAAGATGCCAGAAGACATGGCCATAAATCCAATGAGTTGGCTTCAATTTATTATGTTAGAATTCAATTAGATTTCTCCTCCAAGCTTTTCCGAATATTAATCTAGCTGCTGGCTATATAGAGTGATAACTGGAAGGGGCTATTATTGTTTAATTCCAGCCTCCTTCATTCAGCTTGGGCTCTGGCAATAGCGTTGGATGGAAAATCTCAGCCTGGATGTGGGGAGGTCAAGGGAGTTCAAGGTCAGTTGCTGAGCCTTCTGCCAGCCAGCCAGCATATTTCCTGTTGGGGAAGGGATTCAAAGCAATATGCCCAATTAAAATGTTTTAAAAATTATTTTTAGTGCATAAACACTTCAGGAGACCTCATAGAAAGGACTGTTGGAGTCCAGGCCTTTGTTGTGTGACAGGCAGCTGGGGGATGGGGATCTGCGGTCTGGGCTTAACCTGGCCATAAACTTTGCATGACTTGGGAAAATCACTAACCTTTTCCAGCCTTGGCTTCTCCATTTGCAAAACGAAGGAGCCGGACTCTGGGAACTGTTTTCAGTGGCCCTGGATTCTCCACTGCTACACTCTTTTCAGTTCCAGGGTATCTGCCCACTCTCCTCCACCCCGCCCTCCCCACCACCGTCCCATAGCCATGTGTCCTATTCGGCCCTGGGAACCTGACTTCTTTAAGCCACCTCTTAGGCTTTCTTATTGACTGGGAAGAGGTTGGAATTAGCCAGTGGGAGACTCTAGCTGGAAGGCAAAAGTATAGGGAGAGAGAGAGTGGTCAGGATATCCCCCCGCCTCATCCCCACTGCCCCTGCCCAAGGCTGTGCCTCTCCAAGACATTGGCTCCTGCTGAAAGCCCCTTCTCCACATTTTCAGCTCTTACTGGCCCTGACAACACTATTCCTCTCTGTCCCTTTAGCCCCATGGGTAACAGCATCCTAGAGTTGTTTGTCTTTGTGCTTCTCAACATCCCTTGTTCATCCTCTTCACCCACCCACACTTCTGTAAGGATTACTGTCATGGAAGTCTCATCATTTGAACCATTCAATGCCATTTCTTGCCATGACCCTGAACAATGCAGATGCTAAATCCACTTTTCCACTGTGGTTTTCCACGGAGGGCTCCCCAAGTCTCGAGGGGAGCTGAGACAAAAGCAGTCCTGGCTTGGGAGCCTGTTGTGCAGTTGGGGAGGTGCCGGAGCTCTGAGGCCAGGCTGGGGAGAGGTTGTCCCTATGGGCACGGCAAGGTCTCAGACCTTAAAGAGAAGAGGGAGATGGTGATGGTGGAGAGGAGACTCTGGGAGTGAGGAGCTGGAGTGATGGTTCCACCCTGCCCTTCCCCCTGGCTCCGGAGATTGAAAGACAATGATATGCAGGAGGAGGGAAAAGGGGAGGAAGAAGAAGCTCCCTGTCCTGCTGGGTCCTTAGCCAAGTTGGAAGTGGGAGAGTGAGAAGCCCTATCCAGGGCAAAGGAGTGGGTCCTCAGAGAGCTCCCAGGGGGAGAGAGAGGCTGATGACACAGAGGGCTCATTTGCTCTGAAATGGACCTCCCAATGGAACAGTGTTGAGGAGGCAGAGCCAGTGGTGCCAGAAAAGCAGGACGGAGAGGAGTCCCAGAGCAGGATGGAGGGAGCAGCAGGGAGATGGGTGGATAGCCACTATGGGGCAATGATCAAAGGTTGCAGGGGTGGGATCAGGAATGGGATCAATGAAGCCTCCTGATTTATGGCTTCCAGCTTTGGTGTAAGTCAGTGACCTGGACCCTAGAGGAGGGTGGAGAATCTGACTCTGAATATCTGGCCCAGGAGACCTGCATGAAGGAGCTGGGGCCTGAAGAGTAACTCTGCACTGAGCACTAGACCTGGGTCGTGCAGACCAGCACCCTAGAGCCACAGCTGGCTGCCTGGGAGATCTGCTGGCAGGGCAGGCTGAGTTCTGCCTCTGCAGTTCCCACAGCTTAGACCTAGTGCTGCCCCTTGCAGGAATGGAGGGAAGCCTGGCAGTGAATGCTGATGTACCTGGAGACATCTGGGGATGAGCAGCTACCAGGAGGGATGGCATTTCTGTCACTGTAGGTGCTCTGGGCCATCTGAAAGACTGGGACTGATAAAGAAGGGATGTGAACATCAGAGACGGACGTGGATGGGAGCAGGTGGCCTTAGTGAGCTGCCTGGCCTTGGGGCTTTGGGTGGCTGTGAGCCGTGAGTTGGTAGGAAACTTAGATACCAGGAAACTAGGCCAGGACTTCTGGGCAAGCAGAGGTTGGGATCTAGGCCAAGAGTCTGGGCTCCAACTCAGACCCCAGAGATACAAAGGCAAATCAGATCCTGGCCAGCTGCTTTCTCTGATGGCTCCCAGTCCTCCACCCAGACCCAGAGCTGCAGGCCAGACTGGCAGGGGTAAAGGGCAGGAGTCGACTGTGACATGTCCGTGTCCTAGGCAAACACACACTGGATGCAGATAAGCCATGTGCCTGGGAAACAGAGAAATGGGGCAGGACCAGGTCTTCTTGTGAGAACCAATGTGCCTTACTCTCTCCTGGAGAGAGGGTGATGACAAGAGTTTCATTCATTCATTCATTCATTCATAATTGCTTTTTGATTTTAGCAGGTGAGTTTGTTGTTTAACAGGCTGGGAACATCTCTCTTTTATTGAAACATGTGACATAGCAGGTTAAACTCGTAGAGGTTCAGCACAGAGGATGAGAATCAAGGAAGTTTCCTTCTTAAAAAGCATAACTTGCATATGAATAAAGATGATTCCAAATTATGTTTTTTCCCCATGACCCTAAAATTTTATCCCAAATGGAGTTACAATATTGATATTGATCAGATCAGCACTTCATATCAAAGCTCAGGACATCCATCCAAATATTTAAAAATCATTCATTCTCACAGCGTGATCTTGTGATCCATGTAAAACAAACACATAGAAACAAATCAAACATGAGAGAAGCATTTATGGTGAAAGAAAACGGTTTCTAAACTCTCCTCTCCCAGTCCTGGCCTCACTCTCCAGAGGCAACTTCTTGTAAATATTTCCATTTTTAGTATTTCTGGTGGGTGTCTCCACAATACTAAACAGCAGGTATAGGCACCCTTATTTCCTGATTCATCTGTAGAAAATGTATCTACCTCTTATGACGGAACATAAGGAATGGCCTCATTATGCACCTCTCCTTCTTCCCTTCATCCTCCCGAAGTTTTATCATTTTGGCATAATTATTTTTAGTTTTCTGTTATTTACTTTTAAAACTTTAAACCGTATAATTGTACTTTGATTCTGCATTCCAGCCACCTCAGGGAGGGTAATGGTCTGGGATGTCCAGGTTGGGTTTGTTCCCATACCCCTCCCCTTCTACTGGAAGGACTCTCCCCTCCCTCCTGGGGGCCTGTGCCCATGACCGGCCAGTCACAGGGCCAGGCACATACCCTGGGCTCTGGCCACTGCAGGATACAGGCATGCTCCCCAATCTTGACCACTAAGAATTCTCCAGGACTTTCATTACTAAAACTGTTCTCTTTTGCTCTAGGATTACCTCTAGTAAGGAAATGCAAAATTGGCCCTTGTAGGGTGCCTCCAGGCTCCTGACGTGGAAAAATCATGCAGGAGAAAACCAACCCAGAGGTCAGTGGAGGTGGAGAGGAAGTTGTGAGAGAGATCCAGCTGTGGTGGTGAGAAAGACAGCCAGACCTGCTCACCGAAGCCTCAATTGCTTCTGGACTGTCAGTTACACTGACCTGACAATTTCACTATTAGCATCAGAGAATTGTTTTAGTTTTCCAACTAACACAGGGTGTATTGTACACCCCTCCTCAGGTAAGATGAGAATTAGCATGTAAGCTACCCATGCTAGTTTTCTGCTGCTAATGTAACAAGTTTCCACAAATTTATGATTTGCTTAGAGTACTACAAATCTTACAGCTCTGGAGGCCAGAAGTCCAGCATGGGTCTCATGGGGCTGAAATCAGTGTCACAGGGCAGCTGTGTTCCCATGTGGTGGCTGTGTTCCCACCAGGCTCCAGGTGGAGATCATTTCCTTACCTTTTCTGGCTTCTAGAGGCTGACAACGTTCCTCGGCCCGCCACCCTCTTCCTCCATCATCACAGCAGGTGTGGCTTCACTCTGACCTCCTCTTGTGCTTCTCCCTTCCACCAAAAGTCCCTTATGTTTACACTGGGCACAACTGGGTACTTAGCCTACTATTGCCATGGTCTCTTTTGAATCTTTTTTTTCTTTTTTAAGAGATGGAGTCTCGCTCTGTTGTCTAGGTCAGAGTAGAGTGGTGTGATCGTTAACTCACTGCAGGCTTGAATTCCTGTCCTCAAGCGATCCTCCTGCCTCAGCCTTCCAAAGTGCTGGGATTACAGGTGGCAGCCACCGTGCCAGGCCTCCCATGAGCCTTGTCTCCCACAAACGTGTTGGACTCTCATCCATTAGTAAGCCATCTTTCTCTCTTTTTTAAATGCTTTTCCCTTATAGATTTATTCCATTTTAAATTTATAAGCTTAAATTTCAGTGCTGTCTTAGGAAGACCAGGAGAGTAGGAACAAAGGAACAAACCTTTTGAGTGGGAAGCTGAAGGGAGCCTTTTAAAAGTGTGCAGTGGGAGAGCCTGGGCTTGGGCTCTGGAAAGACCTGGTGATTGGTGGGTTAGCACTCATTCCCTCATTCGGTGTTGCTGGGAGGATAAGATAGAACATGTGGCGAGCAGTGTCCAATAGCTGCATCTTGCTATGTGCTGAGTGCTGGGGGGAATGGGGCTCATCCCTCTGGGGCCACCGCAGGCCTCGCTCACTGGAGACTCCAGAATCAGGGCTGACTGAGCCACCAGTGGCACTGAAGAACGTTCTAGGAAAGAAGCTGTGTCCTCCTTGGAGGGGGCAGCTTTGTGGTGGCTGAGCTGATGGTAAGGGATGGGTGAGGGCCATGTGAATAGTCACCACCTCTACACTCATATCTTTTGGAGGCTCCACCCATACCATGTCAAACAATGAAATACACACATCCAACGTCAGTAAGTGCCCTTTGTGTATATCTAAGTGATGTGCAAGTACTCTATAACAGTTCATTAGCTGACCTGACGTTATTCACATATTTTAGACATGCGACTAATTGTAGACGTGTAATGAAGTGCTCATATATTATAAGGCATTTAATTCCTAAGGCATTTCTACAGTTTCATTTGAGAATTTTGGAACTGCTGTTTTTTTTTTTTCTCATGTTTCAAATGTATTTACAGGCCCTGAAAAAACCCAAAGGCCCTGTATTCTGGGACAGTAATGGGCAAAACAGCCCTGGGAAGTGTGCTTGGGAGAATGGTGAGGGCTGAGCTTGCTGAGGTGCTGACCACACCAGTGGTAACGCATCTGGACCACAACTGTCAGTTGGATGAACACACTAACGGGAGTGGCCAGTGAGTGGCGTCCAACAAGAAAGACATCTGGGAGGCCAGCAGGTGGAATCCCGGCTCTGCCACCTTCGTGCTGGGTAGTATCAGCCAAGTTACTTGCCCTCTCTGATTCTCAAATGCTCCAAAGTCCTTCGACTTCTAGAATCTATGGGACCAGAGTGACCACAAGGCTCTGGTTTGTTGCTGGCTGCCTCTTATTTAACTCCTTTTCTCAAATATGGTCTATGGGCCTTGCTTAAAGTGAGATATCCTGTGCACACTCTTCTCCCTGACTTTGAGGCCATGAGGAAGATTGCCCAGCAGAATGACTGAGGAAACTAGTGCTGGAATCATCTTTCTTGAATCAGTGAAGGGAAGGGGAGAGAGGAGATACAGTGCTCAGGTTACAGAACGTGAGGATCGTGCCCCTTTTTTCCAACTGAAGACATTCCTAGGTGCTTTATCTCCTCTGCTGCAATTTCTAAATCACAAAAGCCTTATGCACCCAGTTTGGCTGACGTTTACCCGCAATGGGAGTGAGTGAGATTGAGCCACTCTTCAGGTGAATGGAAAGTTAAGGCCAACTGAGGCCCACCCAGTGCCCCACTGTGGGGCCTGAAAGGAGCAGGTACCGGTCAGAAAGCTCTCTGGGGACCCAGCAGAAATAGCAGAGGTGGGGATGCAAGCTTCTGCCTGCATTTGTTCCAGGCTGGTCCAGTGGGGATTTAGGAGGAATGATGTGGAAGGGCCCTGCCCAAGAAGGCTGGATGCTGGCTGGGAAATGCCCAGGCTGCCAACTCCCTACTCTGGAGAAAGGCCAGGCTGGCACAAGCTGGAGCCAGAGTCCAAGGTCACAGAGAGGTCACACTTGGGCACCCCTCCCAGCAAGGGAGCGTCCAAACTGGGAATTACTTATTTTCTGAAAGTGAGATCCCAGTAAGGGGTCATGATGAGGGTGGTACGGAAATATTGCTATTGCTGCTGTTGTTCTATCACTTCTGGTGTTGGAAACAGGGTTGAGCTTCTATGTAACAGGCATTGGCGGTCAAACCTGAAACTCAGGTGAGGCTCATCCCTTTACGAGGCTCACATTCTAGTTAGAGAGACAGGTACCGCCTCCCGCCAAGAAAAAACAAAAGATACAGAACGCAGTTACTGTCCTAAAGAGAAAAACCAGAGATGGAGAGAGAATAATGGTGGTCAGGATGGGTCAGACTTTAGGATGGTGAATGAGGAGTGGTGTTTGAGAAGGGGTGAAGCAGAAGAAGCGAGGCTCAGGGAGGTGAAGCACTTGCCCAAGGCTGCCTGCTGGTCATGGCAGAGCTAGCAAGCTCATTCCCTCCTCATTCTGTCAACGTTTTGGGGCCAGGGTCTGGGCAGGGAAGAAACTATGGCACGAGGGATGTGTGGCCCCAGCAGAGAAAAGCCAGGCGAAAAGCCAGAGAAAAAGGCACCCCATGCAATCCAGAACCTGAGCCTTCTAGGCTCAGTCTTCAAAGGAATAAATCTCAGAGTGTGTCCTCTGCCTTTTCTCCACCATCCTGAGCTTTTCCCACCTCCACTCTGGTGGGCTTGGGGACAGGACCTGCCCTCTGCAAAATGATGACAAAAGATAAGTCAGATTTTAAAGGAGACCTGGGAGAACACCACCTTCTTAGTTTGCAAAGGAGGAAACAGGTCCGGAGGGGTGAGCCGTTTTTTCAGCATCACACAGCTGACATGGAGCAGAGTTTCCTGAGGGCTCCCCCGGTGCTCTTTCCACTGCTATGGCTAAACCCCTCCACAGGAACTTACAGGGACCCAAAGGAATGAGTCGCTCATGGCAGAATCAGTAATGTGATGAATTTGATAGAAAGTGGGAGTGAGAGATGGAATAATGTCAATGCTGGCAGATGCCTGGCATGTGGGAAGCTGTCCATGAGTGGTCAGCTTCCCACCACCTCCATCGCCCAGTTTGGGACATGATGTCTGAACTCCACTGCTGAGCCCAGGGTCTAGCATGTCACTGGAGCTCCAGAGTTTGCTAATTGACTACATGAATGCTGAGGTGTGGGGTGTGCTCCTTCCTGCTTTCTCATTCTCAAAGAACACTCCTACACACCTGGTTGGGAGGAGGGTATACAGGCAGTCAACTTTTGCCTGCCCACTTCCATTATATGATCATGCATGCCTATGCACACACACACACACATGCACACACAAGCACACACCTATCTTCTCAAATGTGTGGAACCAGTAAGCTGCAAGGTCTAAGATAATAATTGCTGGTCTCTTTTTTCTTACTGTTTAGCAGGAAAAACCCATTCCTCCAAGCACACAGCTGCAGAGGTCCTTCCAGGGAGCATGCAGTCTTCAATCACGTTGTGGAGGACAGGATGATCTGTGCCTCAGGAATCTGCTTAGTTGATAACTCAATTCCATGGCTGGGTCCCATTTGTAAGCAGTCATGGCACATCCCACGGAAACCTAGAATCTAATTAGGGCTGCTGCATCAGTCCTCATCCTTCATGCTGTCATCCACAGCTCCTTACCACCCATCTTACGTGGATGGAGGCTCTCTGAGGTCTGAAGGGCAAACATCGGATCCTCCCACTGAAGGCTTGGGCTGCTTTCCTTATCCTCACAGCAGCCACAAGTATTGGGATCACAGCTTGAGAGACTCTTCTTGGTCCCTGGGACTGGGGCAGTCAGGACAATTCCAGGCCTTCAGTTACTTCAGATCTCACCTAGTCTTGGAGGTCCTGGACATTTTTAGAACACACTCAGTGAGCCAGCCACTCAGGGTGAGGCTACCTGGATTGCTTATTGGCAACAAATGTTGAATCAGAGACTGTTAGAAAACCAGAAATGAAGATTTTTAACAACATATAAAGCAGAATCTAAAGAGGTTTAGTCAGTAGGATTGGTACCAGTTCTTTGTATGTCTGATAGAATTTGGCTGTGAATCCATCTAGTCCAGAGCTTTTTTTTTTTTTTGGTTGGTAGTTTTTTTATTATTGATCTAATTTCAGAGCTTGATATTGGTCTATTCAGGGTATCAGTCTCTTCCTGATTCAATCTTGGGAGTCTGTATGCTCCCAGGAATTTATCCATTTCCTACAGATTTTCTAATTTGTGTGGATAGAGTTACTCAGAGTATTTTCTGAGGATCTTCTATATTTTTGTGGGATTAATTGCAATATCTTTGTCATTTCTTATTGTACTTATTTGGATATTCTTTTTTCTTTGTTAGCTAATGGTTTCTCAGTCTTTTTCTTTTGAAAATTAACTTTTGGTTTCATTTATCTTTTGTATAGATTTTTGCATCTCAATTTCATTGAGTTCTTTAATTTTAGTTATTTATTTTCTTCTGCTAGCTTTGGGGCTGGTTTGCTCTTTTTTTCTAGTTCTTTTAGGTGTGAAGTTAGAGTGTTAATTTGAGATTGTTCTAACTTCTTGATAAAGTATTTTAGGGTTATAAACTTTCCTCTTAACACTGCTTTGGCTGCAACCCAGATACTTTGTTAAGTTGTATCCCTATTTTCATTACCTTCAAAGATTTTTTGATTTCTGCCTTAATTTTGATTTTCACCTAGGAGGTATTCAGGAAAACGTTGTTTAATATCCATGTAGTTGTGTAGTTTTGAGAGATCTTGTTGATATTAGTTTCTATTTTTATTGCACTGTAGTCCAAGAGTGTTTTTGGTATAATTGAAGTTTTTTGAATTTATTGAGACTGGCTTTATGACTGAACATGTGGTTGATCTTAGAATTTGTTCTGTGTACAGATAGGAAGAATGTATATTCTGTGGTTATTGGGTGGAGTGAATGTCTACTAGGCCCCTGTAGATAAAATAAAAGCTTCAATTAGAAAAAGAGGTTTAAACAGAAAATCAAACACTGCATGTTCTCACTCATAGGCAGGTGTTGAACAATGAGAACACATGGACACAGGGAGGGGAG
>CAUYLG010039908.1:0-32531 GCA_963573385.1 Cacajao melanocephalus
AGAGAAGATAAGAGAAAGGAAGAGAAAGAGAGAAAGAAAAGAAAGAAATTAGCCAGGCATAGTGGCACGCCTGTAGTCCTAGCTACTGGTGGCTGAGTCAAGAAGATTGCTTGAGCTCATGAGTTTGAGGCTACCATGAGCAATGATTTTACCACTGCACTCCAGCCTGGGTAACAGAGCGAGACTGTGTCTCCAAAAAAATAAACAAATTGGGCCGGGCACGGTGGCTCACGCCTGTAATCCCAACACTTTGGGAGGCCAAGGCAGACAGATCCCCTGATGTCAGGAGTTTGAGACCAGCCTGGTCAACATGGTGAAACGCCCGTCTCTACTAAAAATACAAAAGTTAGCCAGGTGCCTGTAATCCCATGGTGGCAGGTGCCTGTAATCCCAGCTACTAGGGAGGCTGAGGCAGGAGAATCGCTTGAACCTGGGAGGCAGAGGTTGCAGTGAGCTGAGATCACACCATTGTACTCCAGCCTGGAGGACAGAGCGACACTTCGTCTAAAAAAAAAATTAAATAAATAAATTGAATAAATAAATAACTTTTAATAAAAATTATGAAACAAAACCCTCATTTATCAAGTTTGGTTAAAGACTCAATTTCGACCACTTTTCAGGGACCCCACCCTGCTTTCTGCCCCTTTGGGATTTCATGAAAGCCTCCTGGCTAACACCCAAGGAAACTAGAGAAGGGCTTCTGCTGATCAGGCCTCAGAGGCTGCGCTGCCAGTGCTCAGGCTGTTGGGGAATGTGAAGCTACCAGAGGGACACCTGCTAGTGTCCTCTCTCTCCCCATTCCCCACTACCAGACCACCACACCATCCCACCTTGAAGCCCTGCCGTCTCCAGGTTCAGAGATCTTCCAATTTTTCCAGGAGAAACTGGAGATTATAATTTCTGGGAAAATAGCCTCAATATCTTAAAGTCGGCCACGAATGAAACATCTTATGTGCACTGTAAATATCTTCTGTGCACTGTAGCTGTCTACATGGCCAGGGGTTGAGTGGGCCTGAACTCAGCCCACAGTCGCTGCCAGTGCTTCCCGTGAGGGTGAAGCGGCAACTCCACGTTCTCTCTTTTCTGCTGATAAGCCGACCCAGAAAAAGTAACAGCACTACTGCTCATTTTTCAGTGACTCGTCCTGTTGTGAAAGAAGTATGGGTACAAACTGCATGTGTTTGAGTTTCCAGGGAGCACCAAAGTCATTATTTCTAACATGGAATAACAAAGCCCTTGCCCTGCAGACTTAACAAGGTTCATTGTAAGGATCAAATGAGATGCTACAGTGCTCTAGATGAATGCATATATGGTAAAGAAGTTGGGTATTACCAAGTGGAATAAGAGAACAGACAGGGAGTACAGGGAGAGCTGCTGGGACTATTCTTGCTCAGAGTCACTTTTTTTTTTGAGATGAAGTCTCACTCTGTTGCCAGGCTGGAGTGCAGTGGTGCACTCTGCAAACCTCCGCCTCACTGCCAACCTCTGCCTCCCGAGTTCAAGCAATTCTTCTTCCTTAGCCTCTCGAGTAGCTGGGACTACAGTTGCGTGCCACCATGCCCAGCTAATTTTTCTATTTTTGGTACAGACAGGGTTTCACCATGTTGGCTAGGATGGTCTTGATCTCTTGACCTTGTGATCCACCCACTTCAGCCTCCCAAACTGCTGGGATTACAGGGATGAGCCACCACGCCCAGCCAGAGTCACTCTTGTTTCCTTTACATTTATGATACCTGTTTGCAACAGCGAGCACGGCCATTCTATGTAGCCAAACGGGAGGACAGTCCCTTTCCATGTCAGGTAGCCTCAGAAGAACTGCCACCTGTACATAAATTGGTTGCATTACCCAGAAAGAACCAAACAGTTTTAGGTATCAGCACCATGCTTTATGGATGACAACACGTTCATACCTAATATCCTCTTTTCACTATGGAAGGTCAGTAGCCACAGTCTGTTAACCCATTTTGCATTGCTATAAAAGAACACCTGAGTCTGGGTAATTTATATAAGGAGATTTATTTAGCTCATAGTTCTGCAGGCTATACTAGCGTATGACACTCACACCTGCTCAGCTTCTCGTGAGACCTCAGGAAGCTTACAATCATGGTGGAAGGCAAACGGGGAGCTGTCATGTCACCTGGGGAGAGAGGGAGCAGCAGGAGAGAGGAGGAGGCACCAGGCTCTTTCTAAACAACCAGCTCTAACATGAACTAACAGAGTGAGAGCTCACTCATTACCACAAGGACAGCACCAACATATTTATGAGGGGTCTGCCCCCATCACTCAAATGCCTCCCACTGAAGGACTGGAGGTCACATTTCAACATGAGATTTGGAGTCAGACATCCAAACTAGGTTACAGAGTGTGTCCATTCTAGAGTAGAGTGCACAGGAGCAGAGACAGGTGGCTGGTCGCAGAGGAGAGGACCCTGTATCCATGGCTTAGCCCTCTGGTACTCAGATACATGGAACAGAACTGGAGAATCTAAGAAAAGAAATTCCGGATAGCATACGCACAGAGGCTTTGCTGGCCGAAGTACCACTTTGTGTTCCCCGTTCTTCTTTGTTATTCTGCTTACATTATTTATTCCTGATAACAGGGAATTCAACTGTGTCCTTCAGGGCCAGCCCAACAGATGTGAACTGCAGCAAATGTGACGGTGTGTGTGTGTAAATGTACCTGAAATGGATATGGGGATATATAAAAGCTTCACAAATCACAAGGCTACCTTACATATTTTATAAAACTTTAACATGTGCAAAGCTCTTTTTTATGTGTTCTTTCATAAATTATGCATGTCAATGAACATCATAATTCTGTGAGATTGGGCAAGGGGGGAAGCCCAAGGTATCTAGGGTTTCAGATTGCAAGCACTAGCTGAAAGAGCCTGCTCTCGCTGGAAAAGGTCATCAGACCTAAAGAGGACTCTTGTCTCTGTGCTGTTCCCACCAATCCGCTCTAGATCTGTCCCTTCTCCTGAGAAGTGTTGCTGAGGATGAAAGGGCCTGCCGGAGGGTCTAAGGAGGACAAGCAGAGGAGGCTGGAGGGAGCCACTGACATTGCAAGAGGCACAGAGAGCACTGCTTTGGACAACCGCCCAGAGTGGTGCAAGCAGCCGGGGCCAGGGGGCCTCTTGCATCGACTGACATGAATGGCACCTGTTGGAAATTTGCTGATGGTGCATAAACATGCTTTATGCACAGCAGGCCAGCTAGAACCTCCTTACGCCTTCCTCTTCCCCTCATCCTGCTTCCACAAACACTCCCAGATACACACCAACTCACACACCTGCAAACGCATTCAGGCCCCGTGTCCTCCCAAAGCCTCACCTGGTGTGGACAGCTGGCTAGCTCTCAGGAGGGAGAGTCAGAATAGAACAGAGCAGATGCTAGCCACAGGAAAATGCTGAAGGAGAAACACAGGGTACGCCGAGCCACAGGAGGAAGAAAGAAAAGGTGCTTTAGAAACCTTAGTAGCAATCATGAAGTAGTACCTGAATCTGGGTTGTATACCAGCTTTCAGCCAGAAATCTCAGAGAGCTCTACTAGCGTCATGAGAGAGGTTATCATTTCCATTTTAGTTGTGGGAGTGCATCAAGGGAAAAGAGCTGGATCCATTTGACCAACAGCAAGGAGCAGTCCTGATGGGGAAAGAGCCCAGGGTTGCTTCTCCATTAGACTGGCTGAGAATCCAGCCAGCACAGCAACCTCAAACACCCCTGCCCTGGGCACCCTCAGTGACTCCAGGTTACAGGACTTCCCTTTCCATTAATAATGGATGATGACATGCTGCAGAAGGGAGGTCTCTAGTCAAGGGTTTTGTCCTTGGTCCCATCCTGCTAAATATTTTAAACAATTTTTTTGTGAAAATAAAACTAACCTGATTATCAAATTTGCAGCTGCCAAAAGCTAGGGGAGATGACTCATTTCTTGGATAACAGAATTGCTTTGCAAAAAAACCTCTAACAAGCTGGAATGATCAACCTGAACTAACTTGATAAAATTTAAAAGGAATCAATGAGAAATCCTAAACTCAGGTTTAGAAAAGTCAGCTGCACTGACACATGACATAGGAAACCAATAATAGCAATCGTTTTGAAAAAGACTTGAACATGTTTAGTTGACTCTACAGTGTAGAGAAAAACTTGTAAGAAATCTAATGCAACCAAAGACACATTCATAGACAAATGGGGTCACGTAGTCATAGAATATTATTACTGAAGGTGACATAAGAGGTCATCATTGAATGGCAGAGCAGAAGTCCTTCAAGGTTAAATATAAGACTGGATAGAAAGGATATAACATGGGCTCTATCTTGAGCACCAACTCTAATCAATGGGAACTTGCTACCTGGAGAATGCCTTTTGAGAAAGATTCTGAATTCTTATCTAGGCTCAGCAGAAAGGAGGGCTGTGAGAGTTGAGTGATTCCGTTGTGGTCTGGAGACGGAGTTCAAAAGCTACAGATGCAGGAAGAGAGAGCTCCATGGGCGCCTGCCTGCTCAGCCCCATAGATCTCTTTATCTCAGTGCGTCCTGCTGCAAGCACCGGCAACTTCTGCCGAGGTACTTTCTCTTGATTGGCACGTGGGGGAAGCTGGGAGTGCTGTGGAGTAAATCCCTCTGATAGGTGCGAGTGGGACGATAAACATCCCTCACACCCTCACCCCTTGGAGGGGAATATTCATAGGTGTGCTCTGCAGCCTCTCCCAGAGTTCCCCAGCAAATCAAGTCTCAGTTGCCCACGGCAGTCACCTGCTCAATACCATTGAATACCTTTCTTGTCTGTTTCACCTCCGCAGTCCTCCACAGCTACTTCTGGGAATGGTCTCCCAAATAAACCACTTGCACCAAAATCTTTGTCTCAGGATCAGCTTCCGGGGACACTCACCCAACACAGCTTCTTGTTTGTCATTCCTGATAAAACAAAGAAAACTATATTCAACCAACACTATTTAGGCGACACGATCAAGTATAATGCGAAGCACTAGATCACTGAGAACCTGAGGAGGCAAACCAGGATTATGAAAGGTCTGGTGTCCCTCAGCCAATAAGGAAGAACTCACAGAAAAGAGTGATGATTCTGGGAAGCAGAGAGGGCAGAGGGCAGGAGGCAGAGCTTCAGTTACATGGAGGCAGTTGAGCATTGAGGTTATCAACCCTGACTTTGCTTTCACAACCCTGGGTACACATCTCAGAGGGGTCACCTACTAGGTGTGTAATCTTAGATGGTTTTTACCTTTTTAAAACGTCTCTAAACCTTTGTGTCCTTACCTATAATACAGAAACTGTAATCATGTCCACCCCTTAGTGTGACTTTGTGAATTAAATGTGATAATGCCTGACTCATAGTAAGCACAAAATAAACACTAGCTATGTAAGACAAGCAAGACTTCTTTTTAAGCTCTTGAAGGCATTGCTAGAGCCAGTGTTTCAATATTAAAGGCAATCAGATTCAGGTTTAAATTAATCAGATCATTATTTTTAAATCATACTGATAATTTGTGTTGTCTGGTAATGAAACTGGTTTCCTTGTGAATGGCCAGGAGGAGGCGAGAGTTGGCTGTGGTTGGGTTTGGGATAGATGTCTCCCCCTCCCTTACCCTACTGCCTTCTCCAGCCTCTTCCTTCAGCTTTCTTCCCTACCTCCCCCATTTCCCATCCACGGCCCTAGTCTGTTTAAAATCTCCAGGGACTCCTTTGTTTTCTTCCCTTATAAGCACATTCTCAGCAAAGGCAGATCTCAAGAGGCTAATTTGGTGCCATCTGGAAGCAGCACTTTTGTATTCCCCAGCACTTCAGTTCCAAGATGCATTTGCACCGAGCCCCAAGGCAAGTGGCTGGGCCGCACAGCCTTGGAGGAACATATGGTGGAAGGAAGCCACCCACGGGGATCCTGGAGAGGAGTTGAAAGCGGACTTCCTTTCTCTGCTGATCGGGGTTGTGAACAAAAGGTTCATGAAGACTCCTGCAGCAGGCTTGAATAAAACCAGTGTCAGGTGGTCACCCTAGAGAAGGACCCAGCTCACGAGGACTGGGAAGCTTGTGTTGGTTAGATTGTAAAGTAGATTAGAAGCTGCCTTCCTTCCTAATCCCCATCCATGCCACCTCCTCCATGCAGTCTACCTTCATTGTCTCTCCACACTCCACATTGCTACTGGGACATTTTATTATTACATCTGATTATTATTATTATGTGTGTGAGGACACACACAACAAACTGTTTATGAGAATATCCAATATATGAAAAAAAGTATTAGCTTTAGATGATACACAAAATACTCCCACCAACATCAAAATTAAAAAGGGGTTATTGGCATTCCATTACGTCAATTCTTCTACACATTTAAGTCATTACTTATTTAAAAATCACTATATTTGAAAATAATTTTCAGGTTAGAATTTATAACTTCACAAGAATTCCTGAGTAGGCTCAATGATATTAGATAAAACACAGTCAAACATAAGGACATTCCTTCCATTCTTCCACTGCTAAAGCAGTTTTTTTTCCCTTCCACAAGCATTGATTGATTGTCTACACGCTAGGCATCGTTTTAGGTGCTGGAGATTCAGTCTTAAAAAAGACAAACTCTTTGCCCTATGGGGGAATTATTTCAAATATTTAAAAAATAATAAATAAAATTCACCGTGAAATGCAATTCTCTAATGATATATTTGCAATGATCTGGATGGAGACTATCATAGGGTACCTGGGCCTGCAGAACTCCAAACACACCAACCCCAAGTGGCTGCCTTGTCCATTGTGTACATTGTTAACTCATAACTAAGGAGATACAACAATGTAGGGAGGATGTGTGAATCCACGCTTTGAGGCCATGTAGAGAAAAGAGTCGAGACCACAGAAGTAGCGCACCAAGTCGTAATTCCCTGGAGCTCAAGGATGTGTCTTAATTATTTTTATGTTTCCTGCCTCTAGCACATCATAGGAGCCCAACAAGTATTTAGTAAACTGAAAAACCTAACATATAGGGCTGGCATGGCAGCCAATTTTGTTTTATCCTTAGCCTTTACTGTTGAATGTTATTTAATTCACTGGTTTATTCAAATTCCCTCCATGGTGCTTGTGCACGAACAATGCTTACCTGCAGTGAGGCATCCTCTTTTCCCTGGCTTTGTTCTTCCTCATTTTATCCTTTTAAAACTTATTTTTAATTGCAAAATAAGCCAGGGTTATTGCAAAAAAATCAGCAAAACTCAGCAAAAAGAAGAAGAAAAATAAACCTGTTCTATTTCCTGCCACCTGGCAATAATCAGTATAAACATTTTGGTTAAGTCTACTTCTATACCTTTTGTGATGTATAATTGGAGGAAGAAATATATATATATATATATATATATATATATATCCCCTTACCAGATGCCATTGTCAATTTACAGGGATGAATTGGGGACTATATCCCACTGGGAGTTAATCTGGCCCTGGGCCATTTCTGTTTGGCCAGATCTACGTACTGCCCAAAGCTGACCACTGGAAGTTGATGGGTGTGTTGTACCATGTTAAAGCCTGTTTCCTGTGAATCAGGAGAGCTTGGGCTGAGCCTGAAAGCAGGAGGCTATTCTCCCTCATGAACGTTACGTCCATTACAGGCAAGGGAACTTCTGGAGATTATGTTGCATTGAAGAAAATGTTTCTTTTAATTACTGTGGATTTAAATTGTGAACTCTGTGATGCAAGCCGGTATAGTTTATCTAGTAGATGTCCATTGGAGGGTCACAGCAAGCATGAAGTTGCATATGTACACCTCAGCGCAGGTGAGAGAGCTCAAGGGGTTGGAGGGGTAGGTGGTCAGTGCTGAACTTGAAGTGGCAAAGCCCAACTACTTTGCTAAAGATCGCACCACCCCTATTTACCTTCACTGAATTGTTCAGAATTGGAGACTAGATGAGATTACTAAACTAGGTAGTAGAAGAAAGTAGAGTCCTAATCCTGTGAGGTGGCAGGATTTTTTCAAAAGAAAAATAAAATTTGTATTACTTAAGATAGAGGAAAGTGGATCTCTTTCCAAGAAAAAAAAGAGGGCAGATTTCAATACAGGAGGCAAGACTGTGAAAGCACCCCCATACACATTTTAACTTGTTTTTCTTCTCTCTTGGATTCCAAGAATAGTCATATTTAGCACCCAGAATAACTTATAGCTACAATCATTCCTTTTTATTTTCCCTAACCCTACGGTCACTCAGGTACAGAGTCACAGGACTTAATGAAGAGGTGGTAAATGAAAATGTCCTCTTATATCACCCCTTTGCTGAGGCCAGGGCAGAGTGGCAGTGTGTGCAAAGTTGGTCTCCCAAAGTCCCAGTGATCTCAGATCATTCTATCCAAGAATACAGTATGATTTTCCATCTGTTTAATTTGGTCCTCATGTCTTCTAGGAGTGTTTCCAAGTTTTCTTTATATAGTTATTAGACATTTCTTGTTAAAATTATATCTAAGTATTTTATACCTCTTTTTGTTATTGTAGATGAGGTCTTTGTTTTCATTATATCTTCTAATTGGTTATTAATTCTGTGTATAAAGACTATTAGGTTTATCTATGTTAAAATGTTGGCTAATACTTCAAACACAGTGTGAAATGGTAGTGACTTTATTGGTCTTGACCTTAGCGGGAATCCCTCCAGTGTCTCTTCATCAAATAAGATGATAGTCTGGGAGCTGACATGGACAGATACTGAGATACTTTTATGTTTTTTTATTTAGGAAATACCCTGACTTCTATTTTTTCAGGGTTTTGAATCATAAATGGGTGTCAATTTTGTCAAAATTTTTTTCAGCATCTACAGCTATATCATACAGTGTTTTTCCTCTCAGATCTAACAATATGTTGAATTACATTAATGAATTTACTGATATTTAACCAGCCTTGCATTTCTGGAATAAGTTCTACTTGGTCATAATATATTATTATGTATAATTCGAACTAGTGCATGGTCATACATTTTTCTGGAAGCAAACAGAAGTGTTTTACTATGTGAATTTATTCATCACACTAAAACAAATGAAAAGTAAAAGGAATTAAATGATATGCAATATATTTTTCTCCTTTTATATGCTTGTCCTTTATAATTTTCTGAAGATTACCTCTGGCTCTTGGATGACTTCAGCTAGCCCCTTGAGCAAGCTTATATATAAATGATTGGGTTTTGCAGATTTGAGCACATTTAATAAGTCTGAGCAATCTCTAACTATATTCTTCCCTGACACAGTATGTGTGGTTTGCAAACTCCTGTATTTTCAGTCCCAAAAGTCTCTTTCCTTTCTCTTTAAGTCTTTCCTTTTAATTTTGTCCTGAGTCTAATGCACGAACTGACGTATTTATATTTTTTGTCTTTTAGAAATTATCTTTTACTTTTTAATTTTGCTATTATACTTGTTCCTTGACTAGTTTGTTTCTTTCCTTTCCTGTTACTTTTTGATAAATTACTGCAACCAATTATTTTCTATTTCCAAATATTTACTTTCCACTTTTTTTTCTTTCTCTCTCTTTTTTTTTTTTTTTTTTTTTTTTTTTTGAGACAGAGTCTCACTTTGTTGCCCAGGCGACAAGGAAGGGTGCGCAGAGATGTGTGGCGTGCAGTGGAGTGATCTCAGCTCATTCCAACCTCTGCCTTCCAGGCTCAATTGATTCTTGTGCTCTTAGCC
Organism: Cacajao melanocephalus; assembly: GCA_963573385.1. Lineage (NCBI taxonomy): Eukaryota > Metazoa > Chordata > Mammalia > Primates > Pitheciidae > Cacajao > Cacajao melanocephalus. Next base: position 9,659 of record CAUYLG010039908.1, read on the forward strand.
TCCTAAGCAGCCAAGACTGCAGGTGTGTGCCACCACATCTGGCTAATGTTTTTGTTTGTGTATGTGTATTTTGTTTTTTGCATTTTTAGCAGAAACAGGATTTCACCATGTTGGCCAGGCTGGTCTCAAACTCCTGACCTCAAGTGATCCACCCACCTCGGTGCTGGGATTAAAGGCATGAGCCACCGTGCCTGGCCACTTCCCACCTTTCTATACTGCCCACTGTTACAGGACTTATGTGCCTCCAATGAGGAATGTCCATCCTACTTCACTGATGTTGGGCTTGAGATACGGCTTGACCAATGGAATATGAGCAGAGATGCTCTATGTCACGCCTGAGAAGAAACGTTGAGTTGTTGCAAGTTTCATAATCCATACAGCCCCAAAATGGTTCTAACAGCTTGGGAAGGCTTTTGTTTTTCTCTTAGAATACCACCGTAATGCAAAACATTTTTGGAGCTCCTCTTTTGGAGTTCACTTCAAAACCATTTTTGAAAACCTTTAATAGCTTCATATCTATTTTTTGAAGGCATATGTATTCACAGAAAACAACCTGAAGTCAACCACAGCCAAGTACATTTTCATGGGTAAGAGCATGAATTTGAATTAGAGCTCTGTATTCAAAGCATAGCTGTACTATTTAATTTCTGTGGCAATTTATTCAGGGTAATCACCTAAAAATGGGAGCAATAACAGTGATGGATATTTTCAGCAACCAGTTTTCATTTCTAGTCTCTTCTAATATCTTTTCCATATCACAGAAAAGAAGATTTCCCACGTTACCTTGTCTTCAGGTTTCTTGGAAATGGAGTGAGAGGATCTGATGTGAAATTTGGACAGGGAGGCTGAACCCGTATTAGCTTGATGGTAGTGGACCGTCGTGCAGAGACGTGTGGAGCCCAGGCATTACAAGGCTGTGCCGTGGCCTCAAGGCACTCTCCTTAAACCCACTCACCTTTGTGCTGTAGGTTATGACCATTGGTGAAGGCTCCTTGTAATTTCCTAACATGGGCAGTAGCAGCAATTTCCTGATTTGCCAGGCCACATGGTAAACCTGAAAGTTAGTGGTGGCCTTTCTTAACATTTTATTCTCTAGCCCTTCCCTATTGGAAAATCCTTGTATTAAACACAATCTGTTTAGAATGCTTAGCAAGGTTTCCATTTTTCTGATTACTTTTGTCATAGGATTGCTGTCATAAGACTGTCATAGAATTAAACAAAGTAATGCATTTAAAACGCTTAAGACGGTGTCTGAAAATATTCCATAGCTATTATTACTATTAGGAAGGTGATCAAAATGAGCAATACATCCTCAAGTCAAAAAAAGAGGTGACCATCTAGATGGTACTCATATATGGTATGAAAATTGGACCTGAAGACAATTTCAGAAGAGGAATTAGGCTACCCAAAGTAAGGCTGTCATCACCTGAAAACTCCAAAAAGAAAGACAGTTATTTAAGTGGATGTTTTGATATATTGGTTCTTAAATAATACACTAATTTTTAGTTATTTTTGGAGTATTTTACTCAGGTTTCCCATCTTATGCAAGGGAGTACAAGGGTTGTGAATCAGAAGAAGATTAGCACCTCCTACCTCCTCCTCCTTCTCTTTCTCCTCCTTTTCCTCCTCCTCCTCCTGAAACACCAGGCACAAGGAAGAACTGAATTGACCAACACCTTCTTCTATTTTCCGTAAATTTTTCCATAGGTCCAACAACACCTGGCAAAAATCCAACATCACTGGCATTTTAGGAAGGGATTCACCTTGTTCACATTCAAGGTGGGTCTTCTGGCTTCCTACACAACAAGGAAGGGTGTCGGAAAGAGAGTTGGTCTCATTCGTGGGCAGATTAGGCTGTCATATATCTATGAGAAGTCAGATTGCAGCAAAAGTACTGGGTATCTAGGTTGAAGACTGAAAGTGCTTAAAGGGAGAGAAAATAATGTAGAAAGAAGGAGGATCCTAAATATAAACCTTTAAGGAAGTTGCAGCCTTGTCAAAGATGGACTTTGTTGCCAAGTACCAATTAAACAAATCACAAATTAACAGTGTGATGCTCATCAGCTCCCACTGTTTCAAGGACAGCCATGAGAATTCCATCATGTTAAACACAAGCTACTTCTGTTGATGTATTATTTCTGTGTCTATCTAAATAGTGAATAATACTCAATAGAAAGAGTAAAAGATTAGCCTGAGCATTAGCTAAAAGTTGCTCTATTTTAATCACAAGACACAAAGAAAAGGGAAGAAAGATGGTTCTATGTTCTGTTAACATTACTTGGTTTGATAGCTGGACTGAGGGAATCCAACATATCCTCCTTATGCATAGCGATCCATACGTTTAAGGCTTATCACCTGTGGAAGGGAGATATTAGTAACAACCTTGCAGGGTTGTGATTAGGATTAAGATGATTTGTGCAAATCATTTGAAAGGTTACTGACCCTTGATCAAAACTCCTCCCAAAGGTGGTTAATTCTTGCTGCCTCCCATGACATCCTCTCCTGCGCTCTGTCCACACAGTCAGGCTTCAGTCCCATGTGCGCTGGAGCTGCTGGCAGGAACCCATTGTGGCCTCTCTTCCCGACTTTGGGTTCAGTGACATCATGTTGTTCGCTTGAAACCGGCTTATCGGGAATATTTATTCCATGGAAACTGGCAAATGCTATAAATCAGGATTTTGTTTTTGTGTTTTGGAGAGCCAGATTACCAGCACACTCACCCCTGCTTTGTCCCACTTTACCACTGACTCTGCTCCTACCAAAGTCGTTGATGACCTATGTCTGGCTAAGGTCAGTAGTCAGTACGTTATCCTATCTTATTCAAGCTCCCTGCAGCATCTAACCTGGCGGACCACTGCTCTTTCTTTGAGTATTTTCTTCTCTAGAACTCTACACACTCCCCTGGTTTTCCTCTTACCTTGTCAACTGTGCCTTTTCAAGATCATTTGTTGGATATACCTCCCCTACAGACTTCTAAATGTTAGAGTACCTAGAGCTGTGTTTCATTGGCTTTCTCTCTCTGTTAAATACTCTTCTATCCTTACTTGTTCTTACATAGTTCTGTGACTTTAAATACAATCTATAAAACTCCCCAGATCTATTTATTACTCTTTTTTTTGAGACAGGTTCTTGCTCTGTCACCCAGTCTGGACTACAGTGGCACAATCATAACTCACTGTGGTCTTGAACTTCTGAGCTCAAGTGATCCTCCCACTTCAGGGTCCCAAGTAGCTGGGACTACAGGCATGCATCACCTTGTCCCGTTATTTCTTTTCTTTCTTTCTTTTTTTTTTTTTTATTTCTGTAGAGACAGAATCTCACTATGCTGCTCAGTCTGGTCTCAAACTGCAGCCTCAAGCAATTCTTTCATTTTGGCCTCCAAAAGTGCTGGGGTTATAGGTGTGAGCCACCATGCTCAGCCTGCAATTCAATTTAAACACATACTGCCTACTCAGCATCTCTGCTTGCATGTCTAATCAACATCTCACACTCAACATGGCCAAACTACAGATACACCCCCTCACTCCCACCTGCACCCCCAACCTCTGCACCAGTATCTTTTCTTTGCTAAAACCTCTGTCTCAGCAAATAGCATTCCCATTTGCCCACTTCCTTAGGCCAAACACCTAGGGCTCATACTTGATTGTCTTCCCACTCACTCTTAACAAATGAGCATAATTTACATGAGTAAAGATCAAGGCTAACAGCACGGCTATGAACAAAGGTCCATGTGAAAACAGATGGAAAATTAGGAATGCAGACTCACCTGGAGCAATTGAAAGGAGGTAATCATGATGGATCTGGAAGGACAGTTTGATGACAGATAATAATTGTTCCGTAATTTTAAAAAGTATTCTTTAGGTGATAGAAAAATCACTGGAGGTTTTTGAGCCTGATCTGACCATTGGTTTCAAAAGATAACTTTGACCATGAATTTAGATGATCAGAAATTAGAGATGGGGAAACTAATTAGAAACTTACCATGATTGCTCAAGTAAGAAGGTAAGAATCAGAACTACAGAGCAGACAGAATGAGAGATAAAAACTTCAACTGCTCAAAGCAATAGGACTTGACTGATTGAATATGAGATGAGGAAGAAGAAACAAAAGGTAATTGAGAGGGTTCCAGTTAGTGTCTCCGGGAAAACAGAAATGCCAAAAACAGAGGTAAAGAACAGATTAATGGTAGGCAGATTGTGAGAAAAATAAAATGAGGTTGGTTTTAGACATAATGTGTTTGAGATGTCTATGAGGCAGTGAGGGACAGCAGGGACCCCTCTTAGGGGCCTGCTGGGTACGCCCCACCAAGCTTGGAAAGAAAGGAAAATCTCGAGTTCCTTCAAGGGAAATTCAAGGCACATTAGATAGCCTTGAGAAGTAAGTGAGCAACCTGATAAACAAGAAGGAAGTAGTAGCTTAAAACAATTGCCAAGAAATTTAGAGTCACAAAATATTTGGTTCCCTACAGAAACTAAAGATAACATCTTAACATATATCCCTGAGTTGTTTTTCAGAAACCCCGACCCCAACCACATGAAAGATGCCGCCTGCCAGCACAGAGACTTCAGATGAGGAAAACTGAGGACTAAACGCTGACCACTGTTTTTAGTTCTGACGTTCTTCCTGAGGGGCCTAGAGGAGGTCACACCCAGGAGCCAGACCTAACCCATCTTCCTACTGACCCCAAATTTTTAAACAAAGCTTTTCTTCCTTAACCAATTGCAAATCAGAAAATCTTTAAATCTACCTATAGCCTGTGAGCTCCCAATCTGAGGTATCCTTGCTTTTTAGGTCAAATCAATGTATATCCTCCATATATTGACTTACAACTTTGCCTTCAATCTCTGCCGCCGTGTCCTTAAAAACCCTTATTCGTGGCTGGGCACGGTGATCATGCCTGTAATCCCAGCACTTTGGGAGGCCAAGGTGGGCAAATCATGAGGTCAGGAGTTTAAGACCGGCCTGGACAACATGGTGAAACCTTGTCTCTACTAAAAATACAAAAATTAGCTGGGCATGGTGGTGGGAGCCTGTAATCCCAGCTATTCAGGAGGCTGAGGCAGGAGAATCACCTGAACCTGGAAGGCAGAGGTTGCAGTGAGCAGAGATCACGCCATTGCACTCCAGCCTGGGCAACAAGAGCACTCTAGCCTGGGCAAAAAGAGCAAAACTCCATCTAAAAACAACACAAAACAAACCCCTTATTCATAAGCCTTCTGGGAATTGGGGTCTTAAGTATGAGCTGTCTGATTCTCCCTGCTTGATGCTCTGCAATAAATGTCTCATGTTCTCACCCTGCAAATCCCTATGTCAGTGTTTGGCTTTGCTGCCCCAGGTGGACAGACAAGTTCAGTTCAGTAACAGTGGTGATGGAAAGGTCCAGCAGAATCAAAGCTCAGAAAAGAAAGCATAACTGGAGAATGATTAGAGGGTAGTGAACCATACACAACTTTGAATTTTGGGTTCAATCCAGTACATAACATGTGGTGACTGTCCAATAAAGATCGTCAATGAATATTATATCTTTGGGAATAATCACTGTGGAGATATTGTAAAACTTGTTAGAACAGATCAAATTGCCCAGTGAGAGAAGAGATCTAGGACAGAGACTTGGAGTATCCATCTTTTAAGCACAAGAAAGAGGAATCATGCAGAAAGATGGATGCAGGATAAGACCATTGGGAACGTCATGTCATGGAACCCAAGAGAGAAAGGAAGTTCAACAAGGAAGAGGTTTCACACTGCGCATTTCTACTAACATGTAGAATGGAATGAGGGTAGATAATATGCTGTTGGATTTGGCAGATCACGTGTGAAAAGAATTTTAATGAAGTGGTGGGAACAGAAACCATACCATGGAGGCTATGGAGTGAGTGTGTGATACAGGAGCTCAGTGGTACAGTAAGTAACGCCTGAGAGCACTGGGTCCTTGTGAAATATCACCGATGTCTCCACAGTCAAGTTTCATAGTCCTCTGGTAGTGGTCCAGACAATAATGAATCAGCCCTTCTGTCTATGCTTGCAACCCTCTTGTCCTGGGCATGTGGAAAATTCCCCTCATGACAGTTCTGTCCAGCTTTCTCTCATGTTTCAAAACCAAACCATACATCTTATCCCAATAACTCTGTGTGGCTGACATGGAGGCATCACATGCCTGCCCCAGGCAACGTCTGGGGAAGAAAGCTTTTCTTCTGAGTGCCTTTGTTAATGTTTTTCCTAATTTGGAAAGTCTTAAAGTAATTCAAGAAAATCCTTCCTCTGCAGGAGAGAGGGATCTCATTATGATTGAGAAAAAATATCAAGGAAGAGTGAGTCATATTTTGATAGCATAACAAAGTGAAAAATAGGGTGTAGGCAGGTTGAGAGCAATTATAGCAATCTTCTTAGTGGCTAAGAAGATTTCCCATGACTATCATAAATGAATAATGGTTTGACAAGGAAGAGATTTAACAAGAGAAGGAAAGGGAGGTAGGGGAGGGTGGGGCCGGGGAGAGCACCTAAATGATTTAATGTCGGTCCCCATCCTCCCCCACTGAATCAGTTTTTAATTCCCCATGTGGCTACCCTAATTAATCTTCCCAGTGATACTTGCTTGAGATCAATCCTTCCCCTGCCAGAGCAATTTTTCATATGTAGCTCTTAGCTTGGGGGGTTTTTGGACCACAGAGTCAGTAAATTTGACCCCAAGCCTATCTGAGAGAAGGCTATCAATTCTTAGGGCAGATTTATTGACTTACTTTTTCCTCCTAAACCTAAAGTTTGGGCTGAGACTTTACTAAGGTTGAAACCTTACAGAAGTAAGGGGTGCCCTGCCTGCCTTTGAAATTTTGTACTGGATACCTGGCATAGGGCTGACTCTGAGGACAAGGACTAGGCCTGAGGCCCCTACACCGCCTTGCCCCAGGGCCTCCTGCCTGCTAGTGGGACAGAAACAGGAGTTCACTGAAACACAAAAGAAGTTCACCGTGACTTTGCAGACTAGCCGAGAATCTCCCTCGCAGCTTCCTCATTATCTGGAAAGACTCAGGTGTTCCTAGACACAAACTATCCAGATGCCTTTGCTCAAGTCAAACCTCAAGGCAAGCATCTCCCTGGTAATTGCCAGCTCCTGGAGCCAGGAAGATATGCCTTTCTGTAATTGTCCTTAAAAGTCAAAATCCTGCCTAGCAAGACAACCCTTTAACCCTTTAAATGCATGCCTTCTGCATTTCCCAACTCCCCTCATGGGAAATGAATAAATCAGAGATGGTTTTCCGTGCATTGTGTGGTACACACCATTACATAAAGATCTTGTTAATTTTCTTTTCTTCTCACGGGTTGCAACATGTCGTTTGCCTCCCTCTAGCCTCATCGTTATTTTCTAACTCCTCTCATATTTTATGAGTGCATTGATTTACTGCCATTTTCATTTTTTAAAACATCTTCCTCCTACCCCAACAAGCATTTGTGTCCAAAGTGAGCATTATCAACTTCCCTCCAGTTCTCCTCTGTCGAGTGTTCTTATTCATACCATTTGTGAAGAAAGGAACTCTCTAGGCCAGCACAAAGCATCTGCTGCTTCCATCCAGATAAAGAAAGAAGGTGGCATGGGGTTTTTATTTACTGAAGGCTCCAATGAATGCAGAGTTAAGTGTGCATTCCTAGTGCTCCTGGCTTTGTACTTGTTACAGACGCTGTCGTCCTGCTAGGAAGAAAAGCCCCTCACAGAATGCAGAAACCAATGCCTGAGTCTCAGCCTTGCTCTTAAAGGTTAATACATGAAGAGGGTGTTTTAGAAGCACTATGAACTCACCCAGCAGTTCTCAAGTAATCAGGAACTGCCACTCTCCCCTTCTCTTCTACAAAGCAAATGCAAATACATGAGGGTAAGAAAAAGGCATCTCAACTCACCGCAACCTCCACCTCTCAGGTTCTACCTTCCAAGTAGCTGGGATTACAAACAAGTGTTACCACGCCCGGCTAATTTTCTATTTTTAGTAGATTTGGGTTTTCTCCATGTTGGTCAGGCTGGTCACGAACTCCCAACCTCAGGTGACCTGCTCACCTCCACCTCCCAAAGTGCTGGGATTACAGGCATGAGCCACCATGCCTGACTCACACACTTTTTCTCAGTAGACAAAGTAGGAGGAGCACAGACCAGTGAGAGCAGTATAGGAGATCAACAAGATGTAGCTGCAGGATTGACATTGCTTGTTTTAAATGGTAAGAATTGTCCAACAGTGACTCACTAGCTGTGGTTATCGTGGATATATTCATGATGAGCAGGAACACCACAAAATCAATTAAACCGGTAAATATGTGGTTGAGAATTCTCCCTGCAGAGGAAGGGGCCCTTGCTGGGCTGGTCATTGTCTTCAATTCTGTTCCTAATGCTAATTTCACCTCAACTATAACACTCTTTCTTATAATAGTTTCACTCCTGGGAATCTCTTCACCGTATGTAATTTAAAGGAAAGGAAAAGCTACACACATTAAGTTATCATAGCAGCATTACCTATAACAACAAAACATTGGAAGGATTTAATGTCCAGTTTTGTGGGAATATCTAAGTTATGGTAGATCAATTTGATATGATATTATGCGGCAATAAAAATAATGATTATTACGATTATACAGTGAAATGGAAAATACCATAATATTAAATGCAGAAGAAAAATAAGAATGTGCTGACTGCAGTTTGTTGAAAATATAGTTTTATATGTACAAAGGCTGGAAAAGTGAGAATAGTGGGCTATGCATGAATCTTTTAAAATAATTATTTTACATTTTCTTATCACAAATAAAAATCAAATAAAAAAAAAACCTGTTGCTCAACATTAATTAAACTGCTGTGCATCTGTTTGCGTGTAGTTTAATGATTTGTCGCATAGATTTAAAACCAAGAGTCCCTGGAGTCAACACTCAACATTTTCATCGCTTGCTGGGTATTTTTCACTAAACTTTTTAACCTCTGCAGCTTGAATTCATTCATCTATAGGAAGGACAATTTTTACAGTAGGAGTTCAATGTTTCTTGAGTGAATGGATAAATGGACAATGGGAAAAGGTCTCATCCTTGCGGTAAAGGCTTTGTTTCCAAAGGACTCAAGAAGCTGTTTTGTCCTATTGTAATGGTGAGAGAGGTCAACTGGGCTGTTCTTCATGCTGATGTTTGTGGTTATGTCTTTTCCACAGTGGAAAAGTGTATGTGATATGTACATTTAAAAGCACACCTAAAATTGGATAAAAGGCTGAATGCATGAGTAGTTCCTCAGGGACAATGAAGGGCAGAACGTGACTCCGTTTCCCAAGTCTCCATTCTGCCCACAGAATCAATCACCTCTTGGGTCTCTTTGATCCAGGTCTCAAAGGAAAGAGGCTTGATGTTATTCCCTAACCCAGAAGGAAAAGAACTTGGGTTCCAGAGAGTGCTGAATTTTTAGTACCGTACCCTCATATGTAGTTGTTCAAGCAAATGGTGAGAACAAAATCAATCTCTTGTCTTCAAAGTGATAAAAGTTACAATGATAATCATTCATTACTGCATTAGTCCATTTTCATACTGCCATAAAGAACTGCCTGTGACTGCGTAATTTATAAAGGAAAGAGGTTTAATTGACTCACAGTTAAGCATGGCTGGGGAGGCTTCAGGAAACTTACAATCATGGTGGAAGGCAAAGGGGAAGCAAGGCACCTTCTTCACAAGGCGGCAGGAAGGAGAATTGCTGAGTGAAGGGGAAGGAGCCCCTTATAACACTCTCAAATCTCATGAGAACTCACTCACTATCAAGAAAACAGCATTGGGGAAACCAACTAGGGTATCAAGTGCATACCCTAGTGTAGTGCTGCGCACACGGCAGGTAATAAATAGCAGATGATTCCTGCATCAGCAGCAAGGAGACGTGGGCAACCATTCAACAGCCTGTGTGACCTGCCCTACTTGAGGGCCTACGCTCAGTCCCATTAATTATGATTTTTTCTTAAAGAAATATTATTTTTAAATAGGTAAATATATGCACATGGTACCAAATGTTTAAAAGGCTAGGATAGAGCAGAAAAGTAAGCCTCCTTCCCATTTTTCCCCCACTAAGTCACCTGGATCCCTTTCTAGAGATAGCGCTGCAGAGACAAGCACATATGAACATACAGTTTTTTTAGCAACTGTAAAGCATCCCATGGTGTGAATGTACAGTAACTTATTTAACCAGTCTCCAATTGATGAAAATGAAAATGTTGTTTCTCATTTTTGTTTTTACAAACAATACTACAAATGCACACCTGCAATTCTGCACACATGTACCTCTGCAATTTAAGTGTCTAGACAGAACAGCTAGAAGGATGGCGGAGAGAACACATATGGGGGCCAACTAGACGTCTATTGTCCCATTTGGGATCAGAAAATATTTATAAATTGACTGATGGAAATTTTATAATATATGATGCCTTTCTATGCAAAAGCTGAATGCACTTTTATGTATTCTTGCCTCATATCCTTCATCTTAAAATGTCCTTCATCTAAGACTTATGCATTTCTTATATAAATATATTCTGAGCCATTTTCTGTTGCTTTTTGTTGCTACTGAAAATGGGGTCTTTTCTTATATTTGATCTTCCAATTATTATCTGTATATATGAAGCCTGTTGATTTTGGTTGTGTTGATTTTGATTGTTGTGTAAAAGTTTTTCTGCTGTTTCTCTTAGGTTTTCAAGCTTACAATAACATCAACTGTGAATATTAAAGCTTTACATTTTCTTTTTCAAATTGTAACCACCTTATATTTTTCTTGTCTAACTAAATTAGCCTGTATCTCCAGTAAAATATTTTCAGTGGTATTATGGGTATCCTTGTCTTATTCCCAACTCTTAGTGGTAATGTTAGGAGTCTGTGAATAGAATATTTCATGATTTTCTGATTTGCTGATATCCGAAAGTAAACACATATGCAATTCTAAAGCATGGCTTTATTATAAATGTGTTGTGTGATGTAAGTAATTGTGCAATTAATTATCCTGTAACAGAAAGATGAGATGAATAAACCTGATACATTTTTCTGTCATCCATACTTCAAAGGACAAAAAATCAAGGTGCACCATAGCTTGGATATCAGCTTTTATTTCGTATAACAAAAAGTAACTTTAATGAAGCAATAAATTATATGACAAAATTCAAAGATTAGATAAGGTATGGATATTAAAAATAAAAGTATTGAATTACATAGACAAGAAGGCACTGACCAGTAAGTGCACGGTTGCTTTTCTCCACAACACAGAGTTCATAACACCGGACCACTTCCGAAAACACCAGCTGGATGAGGATCTTCAAGAAAATCTGCCCAGTGTTAGGCTGTGAGTGGTTGTTCCTGGGATGACTGGGGAATGGTTAGGTTAGGATGATGGTGGGGTGAATAGGTTTGTTGAAGCCTGTCTGAACCTAGACTTCACAGTGAGGCTCCCCTAGAAGTGTGGGAAGCCTCGTTTGCTCTAGGCTCAGTTTCCTTGACTCCCTAGCCAAGACTTTCACAGTGGCCATGTGTTCTTAACCAGGTGAACAAATAAGTCCCAAGGCTCAAAGTCTCAAAAGGACATTAAAGGAATTTTAGGAGGAGACCAGTTAAGGGCACGCTGCCTGTCTCTGACTGTTAGGTTCACTATTGATCCACATTTTAGCAGCTCTGTGCCTTAGAAAAAGAGAATTAGTCCTCTTAAGGCTCAGTTGCATCATCCACAAACACCTTCCTTATAAGGTTGATATGGGGATTACAGGATGTGACTGTAAAGCGCTTAGCATGGTACCAACCCTTACATGTTTCTAGGGTGGGGAAACCAGCCTTACTGCAGGGAAAGATGAGTTTCCAATGCTACATACTATTTGGAGAAGGATCAATTCACTTTTGAAATTTCAGAAAGTTGGATGCAACTGGGACTGTTACTGCTAGACAGCATGTCCTAACTCAGGCAGGTGAAAGAAAAAGGGGTGACCATCTGAAAGCCAGCATTCCAGCGAGGCGGGCAGTAGAATATCTCACTTACTCTCTCACACCACATCCCAGTCAAAGCAGACTCTAACTCACCATTTTCAAGATGTGCTTTTGCTTGTGGTCTTAGCTATCTCCAACATAAATTTTTATTATTTTGTTTTGATGCTTTTAAATCTGAGCCTTAACCTCTCTCAGATATTTTTATGTTGCCCTGACAAAAACTGCCTTATAGTATGGTTGGGGATACACAGTCCTGGGTCTTCCAGGGTCAAAGCGGCTTAAGACAGTGGGGTTGTCCTGAGAAGGTTGTGTAGCCAGCAGAAGCACTCTGGCTCTTAGCAGGCTTTCTGAATGACACTCTAAGACCAAGCAAAGACAACAGATGAGTTACAGCATGGGGTTGAAACATTACTCACCTGCTCAAATACTTCAAAATTTGCTGCAGGGAAATGAATACACTATCTACTGGAGGTACCAAAGAACCCTTATTTGGGGTTCAAATAATCAAAGCAGTTATTAGCTTGCAGAATTTTCAAATACGTCATGACCTCACAGAATTACTTCATGATGGTGTCTATGTAACAGAAAACACTTGGGCTAGTGACTGTGAACATGTCTGGTGTCTGGGAGGCTTTTTAAAAAGACATATGTCAAAGTAGAAATTTGTTACTGGCAATGTGGTCAATCCTGACTCTTCCCAAGTTTTGCTTCACTGGAATTAATTCAAGGATTCCAAGTACTATGCGACTAGTTCACAATTTTCTTTAGACACAATTATAAATAATTCAGGAATTTGGTTCATCATTGAAAAATGAAGTCCAGGAACAAACTAATTTACTTATTATTAAAATATGTAGAGTGTATTTTGCTTGAGATAAAGCCGTAGGGAACACAATCAGCACATTCACATATTGTGCTTTTGCTTTGTTTCCTGAACCCCAGCCAATTGCTGGCTTACGCAGGGCCATCTCCTTGACTGAGGACAGAAGTGCTGCACAGCATGGAAGGCTCAGCAAAGCACCAGATGCCTTCTGGAAATGCCAGTGTGACTTCAGGAAATGACAAAAATGGCCTCATATCCATGGATCCTAGTGAAGGCAGGAACATCACTATCCCTGAACATATAAATGAGGACAGAAGCACAAACCGAACAATTACTGGATTAAATTTACCAATCTGTGGCAGGTAATTATTTAGCGTAACACTCTGCAAAAGTTTGAGTGTGGTTTCTAAAGTGACGTAAATCAGTGTTTGGACTAGGACTTCCTCAGGGAGTGCAGTGCTGACCAATACTATACCTATGGGATATGAATAGGAGTTACATGAAAAAAATTCATGATCCATTAAACTTGGAAAGTTTGAGATTAGTAAAATCAAGTGGCTTTCCTTATTATAAGTTCTCTCACAGACTAATATGCTAACGTGTGTTGTGGCTCTCCAAGCAGATATTATGGTATGGTGTATTTACCAAAGGTACTTGACCAGAGAGGGCACTCCTTTGGTTAGAGAACACCTCTTGGGGCCACCTTCCTCAGTGCACTTTGGGAAGTGCTGCCTAATTGAAATCAGCCTGTTTTGCAGCTGTCTCAATAGGAGTCCCAGCTGGGCCTACAGGAGGAGCCCAGCAGGAGCCTGCAATGCCCTTGCATTATTGAATACTGCACTGATTACTGAGTACTACATTGGCTTATTGAGTACTGCACTGTATTACTGAGTACTGCACTGCCTTACTGAGCCCTGCACTGCCTTATTGAGCACTGCACAGTGTTACTGAGTATTGCACTGTCTTACTGAATACTGTGCTGTATTACTGAGTACTGTGCTGTCCTACTGAGTACTGCACTGTGTTACTGAGTACTGCACTGCCTTACTGAGCCCTGCACTGCCTTATTGAGCACTGCACAGTGTTACTGAGTATTGCACTGTCTTACTGAATACTGTGCTGTATTACTGAGTACTGCACTGTGTTACTGAGTATTGCACTGCCTTACTGAGTGCTGCACTGCATTCCTGAGTACTGCACTGTCTTACTGAATACTGCACTACATTTCTGAGTACTGCACTGCCTTACTGAGTACTGCACTGCCTGAGTACTGCATTGCCTAACTGAGTACTGTACTGTATTACTGAGTACTGCACTGCTTTCCTAAATGCTGCACTGCCTGGCATTGAGTGAAACAGCTTCCATGGGTAAACAGAACAGGCTCAAACATTTCATACAGGTCTCCTGATCCATCCACAGCCTCACTATAGGTAAATTTCAGAATGTCCTGATGAAACAGAGACTCTCAAGGATCCTTTCTTCAGATGTAATCATTGCCATAAAAGGAAAATTGAAAGGTGGCATATCACTGAGAGGCTGCTGCCTTACCAAAATATCTTTTGGAAGCTGCACATTAATTTTTCTAAGATAATATTAGATCACAGGAGAAGTAAGGTGAAAAGCTGTTAATTCCAGACTCGGAGGTTAATTAGCTCTCTTAGACGGTGCACCTGTAGGAAGGTGTAACAGGTAGGATGACAGAGTCTTATGCTTGGTTTCCTTTTTACAGAATCTTGAATCAGGAAATATTTTAGTTACAGCAGAAGGCAAATGGTGTAGAAAAAAGAGATATTTTTTCCAGAATTCACCCCAGCTTCTCTCTAATGGGAGTTGAGATGAAAATATTGATCCTGTGCAGGACACTCCCATGAATGACAAGGAAAAGAAATTTATTAGTAACATTTAGAAGAAAAATCAGCAAATCAGTCTCCCTCTCCATATTCCAATTTGCAGACTCCTCAGTTTCAGACTCATGAGAATGAACATGAACCACCTTTCCACTGAAAGACATTAAGGCTCTGTGTCTCCATAATTGATTCAGGCACATTAGTTATGCAGTGGGAAGGGAGAGTAGACCCCCGCGTCCAAACTGTTGACATGGTGACCTACCTCCCTCCCCCATCCCGTCACTCCTCAGGCTTGCACTTCCCGGACACCAGCTGTCATGCAGGAAGCTGCAGCTTCTCTTTCCCCCGCCTCCTTTGCTGGCTGGAGCTGCAGGATCATGGCCTGCAGAGTTTCCTTCACCATCTGGAGCTCCCTCTTGAGAGACTGTGGGCACGTTGTTAAGGAGCACATCCGAAGGTGATGGCGGCCCTCTGCAGCCTCCAAGGGATGGAAGAGCATGTGAGCCCGCTGGAAGCAGATGGGCACTGCCATCTAATCGCAGTTTCAGGTTCTTTAAAATTGTTGGAATTAAATATTAATACAAATTTTACACTTTTTCTTTTAAGAATGATTGCAATTTCTACAAGGCCTGAGGTATTGACTATCTCAAATCAGGTCTTAAAAAGGAAATAGAAGAGTCAGCTCCTAGCTGAGACAGATGGCCAACTCAGATGCTCAATGATCTGCGGTTGGCATGACCGTAACTCCGGCTAAGTCCCAAGTTGGGGTGGGGCAACTGTCAGATGCAAATACTCTTGACAGTGGAAAGTGCTTGAAATCAAAATCTCCTTGAGAAATACAGGATTTGGGGTCACTATAAGTAGGGAGAGGAATACTGGACCCGACTCAGTTATTAACATGGTCCCTGTTCACCACTAACCAGCCTTGTCACCTTACACAAATCAGTTACAGCCTTAGCTTTCTTATGAAACGATGACTTTGAAATCCCTCTGGGCTCTAACCTGCTGTTATCTGTTAGTATATTCCCAGGGACTTGACAGAGTTCATCAAAGGGCAAAGAGAGCTCACTGTTTCTGGATTGGTTGGTTGGTTCTTTTTCTCTTTAATTGTTCAGATCTTAGTTTTCTAAACTATAGTTATTTCTCACATGGAGAAAATAATCATAGAGAACTTAGCAAATAGTAATAGATAAGGCTGTAGTTCTCTTAAGACACGGGTTCTCGTCTGGGTGTTCAAGCAGGGGAATGTTTAACCAACAGTGGTTTAGTGGTTTTTCTGTCCATACATCATCCAGTTCATCCTTTCCCTTTTCCCTTGTAGTCAGAACAACTCCAAGGCAAATGCAGGGTAAGAGTTGGGTTTTAACAAACAAATTGATCCACTGTTATCTTACAGGAACCAAGGGAGAAAGTAGAAATATGTTGATACCACCTAAACATGCTGAAGTCATCACATAAAGCCAGGCCACTCCAACAGGACTAGATCAGACACGGAGGGAATAGAGAGCTCTGGGAAAGGAGTCTGACTGCTCACAGACCACCTACACTACAATGTGATTTTCCCAAAGTGCAATGTCAATGCAGTGTCAAGTGAAACAGACACCCTTACGAACCACTGTGGAAAGCTTTCTCTTTCTTTCTCTCTCTCTTTCTTCTTTTTTTTTTTTTTTTTTTTTTTTTTTGAGACAGAGTTTCACTCGTGTAGCCCAGACTGGAGTGCAATGATGCGATCTCAGCTCACTGCAACCTCCACCTCCTGGGTTCCAGTGATTCTCCTGCCTCAGCCTCCCGAGTAGCTGGGATTACAGGCATGAGCCACCAAGCCAGGCTAATTTTTGTATTTTTAGTAGAGATGAGGTTTCACCATATTGGCCAGGCTAGTCTCAAACCCCTGACCTCAGGCAATCTGCCTGCCTCGGCCTCTCAAAGAGCTGAGATTACAGATGTAAGCCACCAGCTGAGATTACAGATGTAAGCCACCACATCCAGCCTCCTTTCTTTTTTGAACAAGGAGCTCCAGAGGATCCTGGGAATGATGCAAATGAACTTCTTCTAAGCAAATGTGTTGAATCACCCTGAAAAGTTCTAGCAGTTTTTCACCCTCTTGAAGCTTCACCAGACTCTATCATTTGTGTAATTTACATGCATGTACTACTAGGGTTCTCTCCATGCATTTGAACTTGAGGAAAATAGGAGTTGGGTAGGAGGGGTCCAAGGGAGGAAAGAATCCAATATTTGCCTTTCTCTTTTTTTTTTTTTTTTTTTTGAGGCGTTGGTTGCTTCCATTTCTTGCATAGCTCTGCTAATCTTTAGTGAAAACATACACGACTTTATACAAGCAAAAGCATAAGTGGTCCCAGACTGAATACCGAACTGGAATTTAATCACAAAGTTACGCTACATCTATGAAGAACAGACAGAGAGCTTAAGCAGTTTATGAATCCTGACAAACTCCTGAGATTTAATTACCTTTGACATGCAGCCTGGGACTACATTCCACTATTTGTAATGTGCTAAATGATGACAAAGGTTTTTAGAGAGAGAACTTGAATCAAAATGTGATGTTTCTTCAAAAACTCATAAAACTTCTGGCCCTGGCTGAATACACTGAAAAGGTTAAAAATAAGGAGTGAGGGGTTACAAAAGCAAAAGACAAAGGAATAACTAAACGAACACATCAGCTCCTCATACAACAATCACGAACACAGAGAGGTGTCAGAAAACCAGGATTTGAGGAGGTAACTCCTTAGCTATGGAAAGCCGGGCAAATCAGTCAACACTTAATTATTCTGCTTGTGAAATACTGAATCATGTACCTTCCTCACAGGGTTAGGGTTCAAAAAAATTTTTTTTCCTTTGTTATAGCATCTTTTGTGAGTCATCATGAGATTTAAGGTTTATTTCTTAATATAACAGATGCAGCAAACACCTTCGGCTCTCCCAAAGCAGGGATAGACATCAGAAATCCTAGAAACCTCATTTAATGAGCCTGTGGGGGAAATAATCATTAAAATAATAATTAAAATCATGTTTTATTTGCAAAGTACTTCTCTCTAACCAACCTGCCTGTATGATTCCTTACACAATCATGGATGTACTGAAAAGGAAGAGTGCTCAGGAAAAAAATGTAGAATGGGGTGAGGGAAAGCACACTGTATAATAATTTGTATGGAATGATCCTCATTTTGCAAACAAAGACTATTGAGACGAGCCATTTATAGGTCTAGAAAAGGGCTGCAGAAGGAGAAAGTAGTGACCTGTTGGTAGAGGCACTGGGAGGGAAACAGCATTTTTATTTTCCATACTTCTGTGATATTTACAATAGAAATGCATTGCTTTCATATTTAAATCAATATGTTTATAAAAGAAAGGACTGGAAGCTGGGATCAGTGGCTCACACCTGTAATCTCAGCACTTTAGGAGGCTGAGGTGCACAGATCACCTGAGGCCAGGAGTTCCAGACCAGCCTGGCCAACATGACGAAATCCCGTCTCTACTAAAAATACAAAAATTAGCCAGGCATGGTGTTGTGTGCCTGTAATCCCAGCTACCTGGGAGGCTGAGGCAGAAGAATCGCTTGAACCCAGGAGACGGAGGTTGCAGTGAGCTGAGATCGCACCACTGCACTCCAGACTGGGCAACAGAGCAAGACTCTGTCTCAAAAAAAAAAAAAAAAAGGAGGGGGGAAAGAAACCACTAGAACATTTCACTGTTAAGCAGTTGGGAGAAATGAAAGTGCAGAGGGAGAGAGATCCTCATTCTTTCTTTCATTCATTCAAACATTCAAATGTTTCCTGAGTTTCCACTGTGTGTTAACAAATGTTATGAACACAGCAATACAGGAGTGAATCAAAGTCACTGCCACCGTGGATGGCATAAATACCTGTGAGTGCAGAAAGTAAACAGGAGCCATGTTGATAGTATGTCCAGCTGTGCTGTGTTCACAGTGAGCTGGGAGCTGTGGGAGGACCTGGAGCAGAGGGGTGACATCATCAGTTTGGCTGCTGTGCTGAGAATGGACTACGGGGGTAAGGGCAGAAGCACAGAGTGACCAGTTAGGAGACCACTGCAATAGTTCAGGCAAGAAACAATCACGGCTTGAACAAGGCAGTGGCAGTGCAGGTGAGAGAGGTGGCTAGATTCTGGATGTGTTTTGCAGATACAACCAAGGGCATGTGGTGATGGTCTGGATGTGGGATATGGAAAATGGAAAAGGCATCAAGAAGGACTCCCTGATTTTTCGTCTGAGCAAATAATTAGAAAAACACATCCGTATTTTATTGAGAAAGACAGGACTAGGAGTGAGTGGTTTGGTTTTTTTTTTTGGTAGTGTAGGGGAGGAACTGGATTTTAGACAGGGTAAGTTGGACAAGCTTATTAGCCAAGAGGAGATGCCGCGTAGAAAACAGATGTAAGTCTGGCATTATTACCGAACCACATATTTTTAAAAAATATTTTTATAACATTTTCCCACTGACTTACAGAAATATAAACTACCTTATTTGATACATCTAAGCAAGATCTTAAGGGGGCTAAGTGGTAGCTATAATCAGATTTTCTGATCACTACTCCAATAAGCTCACAGTTGAAGGCCATTACACTTGACCTTGATTTTTGTCAAAGAGCTGAAAAACAAAACTCCACTACTGAAATTTTAGGCAAATTCCAAAACTAGAATAGAAGTGCTAACTGCACGTACGTGCAAGAATAGGCCTCAAAAAAGCAGAATAATTATTACGATGGCTGTGCCTTAGGGACCTGAGTAGCTAAGTATCTGCCCCCTGTAACAGATATGCCACCAAATACCTGTGGTATCTAAGAAAATAGCAGATTCATTATAAGAAAGTCACAGGATGAACCTCCTAACATCTTTAAAACACTTTTGGAGCCCAAGGCTATTCTTTACCTCCTTGGGGTAGACTGTTCATATGGTAGGTAAGTATGTAACTTGTTAAAATGTCTGTGTTTGCAATAATTAAAGGAGTAAGACAGTGGGACACGTGCATTCAGGAATAGATGATAACGCAATATTGTCATTCAGGGCACCATTTGCAAAAGATTCTGGAATTCTTTAGATAGACTTTTTTTTTTTTTTTTGAGACAAAGTCTTGCTGTTGCCAGCCTGGAGTGCACTGGCATGATCTCAGCTCACTGCAACCTCCATCTCCTGGGTTCATATGATTCTTCTGCCTCAGGCTCCCGAGTAGCTGGGACTACAGGCGTGCGCCACCATGCCCAGCTAATTTTTGTAATTTTTAGTAGAGAAAGGGTTTCACCATGTTGGCCAGGATGGTCTCGATCTCTTGACCTCGTGATCTGCCCGCCTCGGCCTCCCAAAGTGCTGGGATTACAGGCGTGAGCCACCGTGCCCGGCCCAGTCTTTTGTTTTAATAAGAAAACAGTTGAGTGCTTTACTGTCAATAAGTGTCCAAGTGAGCATTTCAATGGCTTAGTCAAAATTAGGTCGTCCATTCATCTGACCTAGTTTGGTTCAAAAAGAAACAATAGCACAAGCTGAGCATCCCAAATCCCAAAATCCAAAACTTGAAATGCTCCAAAATCCAAAATCTTCTGAGCACTGACATGACGTTCATTGGAACATTTTGGATTTTGGAGTTTTGGATTTGGGATGCTCAACTGGTAAGTATAATGCAAATATTCTACAATCTAAAAAAAAAAATCAGAACTCTGAAACACTTCTAGTCCCAAGCATTTCAGATAAGGGACCCTCAACCGGCATATCCTTTAAAAGTACTGCTCTTTTGCTACATTATTTCTTCTTACCACCATTCCTTCCTCGGTAGCTACTACAGCCCATAGTACTAGAGAATTTACCTTTATGGGAAAGCCATGAGAACTCACAGTCTCTTAAAAGCAAAGAAAAAAACCCTGACTACACCCAAGACTTGATTCGAAGGATCTGATGCTTGTCCAGGGAAACTCTGTTGCCTACCTTGCGCCAAGCCCACCTCGTGCTGAGCCAGCAGCAGGACGGCCCTGTGTCTACACTCTTGCCCTCCCCCATCCACCGTGGGGCTCCAACTCTTCCTCTTCCCACTCCAAAGCCTAAGTAGAGCCTAACGGAAGAGCTGTGACTACCTTATCTGCACCAGCCCATCACACACAAAGCTTTACACACTAACATCTTAGGCTCTGGGTTTTCTTTCCTTTCCTTTCTTTCTTTCCTTCCCTTCTTCTCCCTTCCCTTCCCTTCTCCTTTCCTTCCTCGTTTCCTTTTCCCTTTTCTCTTTTTCCTTTCCTTTCCTTCCCTCCTTCTCTTCTTCTTGCTCCCCTCTCTCTCCCTCCCTTCCTTCCTTCCTTCTTTCCTTCCTTCCTTTCTCTTTCTCTCTCCTTCCTCCCTTCCTTTCTTTCCCTCCCTTCCCTCCCTCGCTCCCTGCCTCCCTCCGTCCCTCCCTTTCTTCCTTCCTTCCTTCCTTCCTTCCTTCCTTCCTTCCTTCCCTCCTTCCTTCTTGCTTTCTTCTTTTGGCAGTGTCTTACTCTGTTGCCCAGGCTGGAGTGCAGTGGTGTGCAATCTCAGCTGTGTGCAATCTCAGCTCAGTGCAACCCACGCCTTCTGGATTCAAGCAATTCTCATGACTCTGGAGTAGCTGGGACTATAGGTGCCCACCATCATGCCCAGGTCATTTTTGTATTTTTAATAGAGATGGGGTTTTGCCATGTTGCCTAGGCTGGTCTTGAGCTTCTGGTCTCAATAAATCCACCCACCTCAGCCTCCCAAAGTGCTGAGATTACAGGTGTAAGCCACCGTACCTGGCCAGGCCCTGGATTTTCTTATTTATAAACTACGTGAGTGGAACTCCATGATCCTCATGATCCCTCTTCCAGCCCCTCAGCTCTATAAGTGGAAAACATCTCCAAGGAGGCAGGACAATCTCCCAAAACTCCTGTTACTTTTGTCTGTTCAAGCTAAAAATTTGAAAGTTGAACTAAACAAGGGTCCTTATGGAGCTGTGGTGTTTGTGCACAAACCTGGATGTATTTAGAGTATTTGCATGCCATCAAGCACCAACAAAACTAATCAATTGGGCACCATGCACTCCAAATAAGCAGAAAAATAGAATTCCACAAGGGCTTCCCAGACATGGATGTAAATACAACCGCAAATAGAACCAGACTGTCTCTACCTCATCTATGACTCAGAGGCAGGCAGAACTGCCCTGAGGGCTTTGAAATATTTCAAAAATGTACAAACCACAGGTGTACTTCTTTCCCTTTGAAAGTGTGTTGTAGAAATTGAAGAAGAAAAAAATGAGAAAATCCTGCTTAAAAATCCACCTTAATTTAGAAAGCTTTTGGTTACAACATTTTGAGCATGGAGGAGATACTGCATACACTCAAAATGTTTTTCAAAGCATAACTGCTAATTAGGACCTCAAATGACTGTGAAAATGCACTACAGACTCACACTAATGCTCCTGGAAGTCCCAGCTTGACTGGCTGTGAAGTCACACCTCCTGTGCCCTCCTCTGACACTAGGCATGAGCCATCTCTCGACCGCCAGCTCTCCCAATTAATGGTGCAGACTGTCTTCAGACACTCACTGCCACAGTAGCTGAAGGGTTTGTGTTGTTATTTGGTCATGCTACTGTAATTCAGTGAGGCTGTCAGGATGATGAAGAGGCATGGGCTGTTTCCTCTCCCTCCTTAGATCTGTCAATCAGTGTCTTCTTGGTAAAAGTAGGAAATGCCCAGTAGGCTGCCCATAACTCAGATATTAAATTAGAAGGCCACAAGGACCTATTTGGAAACTCAGTCCCACTGCCCACCCCCAGCCTCTGTTGATTCCACAATAATAGTCCTTATGGCTGGACGTGGTGCCTCACGCCTGTAATCCCAGCATTTTGGGAGGCTGAGGCGGGCAGATCCCGAGATCAGGAGATCGAGACCATCCTGGCCAACATGGTGAAACTCTGTCTCTACTAAAAATACAAAAATTAGCTGGGTGTGGTGGTGCATGCCTGTAATTCCAGCTACTTGGGAGGCTGAGGCAGGAGCATCGCTTGAACCCGGAAGGCGGAGGTTGCCGTGAGCCGAGATCATGCCATTGCACTCCAGCCTGGTGACAGAACAAGACTCTGCCTCAAAAAAAAAAAAATTGTCCTATGCACACACATGGTTTATGCAAAAACTGAATGTAACTGAGTGTTTTCCACACAAAGAATAAACATTCCTGGTAGCATCTGTGGCTTGAACTTTCAGACATGGACATCCAATGTGGGCTTACACT